>JAPXFQ010001818.1:600000-896998 GCA_028564705.1 Apricaphanius iberus
GAGAGGTCCTGTTTAAACCTGGCATTAATAGCGGTATTGACTAAAGGCTATTAGAATACTTTTTTCTGGAGCCCTTTTTTGATTTCTTTATTTGATTTTTTTTATGTATAGTCCTCATATATCTATAGCATGTTCATGTGGAGTGTCGAATGAAGGAGGGCTAGCAAGTGAGAGACAGAGTGCCGTGTAGTTTAGAGATTATGCATCACTTTTGATTCAGCAATTAGCCAATTAATAATTGGAGAATATAACTTCAAAAAAACTCTAAAACTACCAAACATATTTGCTGCAGATATTTATAATATTAAAAAAAAAATATATATATATATATATATATATATATATATATATATATATTATATATATATATATATATATATATATATATATATATATATATATATATATATATATATTAAAATAATTATATTTAAGTTAACATCTGCATAAATAAAATGAGTAATACTTACCAGAGTTGCTGATGATTTATATACAAAGTTTATCCTCTTCTCCTGGCTGAGGCAAGCTGGGTGTCAATGGAATTTATTGGATTGAAGCTCAGGATCTCCAGCTTCTTTGAAAATCTCTGCCTTTGAAAAATATTTTTAATCATTTCTCAGCCAAATAAATTTCTTTCAGCGATTGTGAATAGAAAGTAAAACATTTGATTGAATTAATATGTGCATATTTTTGAAGATCTGCTTTTTTTTTTTTAGCAGGCGATTGCAGTGATATCTTTGCTCTGACCATCCAATAAGAGCACAGTAAACTTCTTATTGTGAGCCAGCTAGCTGACATGATGAGTCGAATCTGAAAGCTGATTGGTTAAAAAACTGTGTTCTTATCTAGGTTGTTTATTGTACGTCTGCTCTACTGGTTCTGAATGCCTTCGGCAGATTAGATCGCCCCTAGCAACACATAGAGGGAGAAATCTGATTTGACAAAATATTGATATTCGATAGACATGTATAGGAAACTGAGCAGCCAAAAAAAAACATTAGGCACAAAAAAGAATAGACTTCGGAGGAAAATTAATAGAGTTTCATTAAACAAATATTATAATTTAGGTTGAAAATATAGGTTAGTGTGTGATTGTGTTAGCCCAGCAAGGCCTTCTGACAGGCTGCCACTGTTTTTAGGAAAGCTGTAAAACTACCCTGTGATGGAGTCTTAGTGAAAGATTGTTAGCTAATTTAAGTACAACATGAGCAAATAACACCAAGCATACCGCATAACTGATTAAACTATTTTTAGGGAAACATATAGAAATACAGTAATGTCGGTAAGGTATAGAACACTGCTAAAGACCTGAGGTCACAATTAAAATTGGAATGGAAGAGTTGCTAGCTCTGCAGTTTTTTTCTTACTCTTCAGAGCAATCAAAATAAAATAATTATGTAAAACCTGAAATCAGAACAATATATAATTGACCTTATTTTGAACTTCCTAACCTGTGACTAGACCTTTTCTTCAGATAAAAAACGTGTAGAAACATCATTTTCATTAATTCCCATTATTTTATAATAGAAGTGTGGAACACCAACAATGCTGATTAAGAAAAGAAAAAAAAAATGCTGTCTCGCAAGTGCACCTGCACGAACAATGCTGCACTGATCAAACACAAAACAGTTGTGTGTATATATATATATATATATATGTATATATATATACATATATATATTATGAGGGGCCGCATAGGCCATAATTCATTGTCACACTTGCATACATACATCTTCAGTTATATATATTTTAACTTACACATACATATATTCTCACTCATACACATATATTCCCCCCTCACATGCATACATTCTCCTCTCACAAGCATACATTCTGCTCTCACATGCATACATTCACCGCTCACACACATACATTTTACTCTCAAACGCAAACACTCTCCTTAAACATGCATACATTCTCCTCACACACGCATAGGCAAGGCAAGGCAAGGCAAGTTTATTTGTAGAGCACAATTCATACACAAGGCAATTCAAAGTGTATAAATTAAGAAAACAAATAAACAGGAAAAAAACAAAAAACAAAATCAACTTAAAACATAATTAATTACAATAAAAAGCAAGAGTGCAGATAAAATAATTTCAATTGTCACAATGCACGGGTAAAAAGAACAGTTTTTAGCCTGGATTTTAACATTGTTAGAGTTGAGGCTTGTCTCACATCCTCATGTCCTGTTCCATATTTTAGCTGCCTGAAACTGAAATGCAGCCTCACCGTGTTTATTGTTGACTCTGGGAACCACCAGGAGACCTCATACACTCATACACATGTGTAGGATGCATTGATCAAATCCAAAAACAACCAGCAGATGTTGTTCATGAAACCTTTGTGATTATACTTAAACAACATCTGGATTTCTGTCACGATTTGTTAAAGATTCAAGAAACAGAGAAATAGTTGGCATGCAAGAGTCTTTACATGGATGTCTACAATTTTTGTTACTTGTATATAAAACCAGGCAGATAAGCAGGTCTGAGAACAGAGAAGTCCTTTTGCCACCACCAGTCATGACCAGACATCAAGGTCAACCTCTGTACTACATTTCAGAGGAGCAAACCTTGCATTTATTGTCCATTGGAATGAACTGGCAAAATATTGCATCATGCTTAGGAGTAAACCGTCGGACCCTCTACAGGCACAGACAACAAATTGGGTTTCGGCCACTTACATACTCAACAATACCAAACAACAGTCTCAACAGAGTTATTGTTGAAATTGTGTATGTGTGAGTGAATATATATGTATGTGTGAGTGAAAATGTTTTTATGTGACGTGAGAATGAATTATGGCCTATACGGCCCCTCATAATATATGTTACATTTGCAATTGGGTTTTGAGTGTTTTTGAATGAATATCATGAATTCTATACACATGTGAAGTGTACCACAGATTTCACAGTATTGAAAAGACCTTTTGACTATATAAGCAGTCTGAGCAAACCTCGGTCAAATTGGAAATGAGTCAGAGTCCTTAAAATCCATCAAACTACATCAAAGCAACATCCATTTTTTTATTAGAAAACTTGTGACTATTATTTTTTTTTCTTTATCAGGTAGGAATCAGTCAAGCAGTTATTTTTTCTTTCTCTGTAAACATTTGGGGACTGATTTATCAAGATTCCTGATAATGACCGTAAAATTGCATGCAGTGCTAAACATTTGCGGGTGATTTACTAAGATTGCGTGTGCAATTCTTAACAGGTGCAAGCAGCAGTATTTAAATGATGTGAAGTTTGTGTCTGCTAATGCGAGCTACACCACGGCTAGAGAGAGGAAGAAAACAGTGCATGGATCCATTATGCATCTTTGGTACAAAAATTTGGCTAAAATAATGTGAATTATTTTTTCGTTTGTCAGTAACAAATGTAATTAATGCGGTGTACGTGCGCTGCTCTCTGCTGCATGTAAACATCGCATTTCAGGGTTATATTGATTAAAACTGCAGCATGTCTGAGTTTGGTTTTTAAAACATCATGTATAATACCAATTATCCTAGTTGTGTATGATTAATACATTTTATTATTTGGACTCCATGAATGTTAACCACTACTTGAGAAACTAATTAGGATCCACTAGGATAATGTGCGCTCATTGCATCATTACCAGGTGGAGACATGAGAGCGCAATTAAATTATGATGCGTCTTTGGAGGAAAAACATATAAATATATATTTAATTTTCAGGTGTATGCCCTTTAAAGTGTTAATTACTCTTAGTTTATATTGTGTGTGCATTGTTAATTTTTTTGTTTGTCAGTAATAAACTCATGTTGAATGTGTTAGCGCAAAATTTAGCTTTTCAGAAGTGCTTAAAATAGAAGTTAAAATAACAGGTATAGACACTTTTATGCTTAGTACATCACACTACTTCTTTGCCTATTCTCCCCTCAATATTTTGCGTCTTTTTACAGAAACGCCCATATCACATATTCATCAAAGGCAAAAGCGCTAAATGGATTGCATGAGTCTTGCTATGGGTTTAACAGTCACAATGCGCTCTGCGCCATGTCGATAGAACAGCCAGAGTCTGTTTTTGCGATGCTGTGTGGTTTGTGCGGGTTTTAACAAGCGAAAATCGTTGATAAATTATCCCCACAGTATGACAGAACTTTACTAAAAACACACACCTCTACTTTCTCACTTTGCAGGGTATAAAATAATAACTGTGTGAAAATGTAAATCTTTAACCATTCTGAAAAGATGATTGCAAGGATATCCAATCTGATTATGAGTAATTATTATGCATTTAGGTCAGTAAAAACTACTATTTTAAGTGTGAAAGAGATTAAGAGTTTTTATGACCAGTTAAATATGTTGCACCTGCATAAATAGATATTACATTTAGTTTTAAAAATTATTTAAGTTTTATAATCATTTGAGCCTGGAAAACTAATGGGAAACAGTCACAGAATGATTAAAAAGAAATAAATGCAGGCCCACGAAGAGTATGTTTAAAATGATTACTAAAGTGGCAGTGCATCTAATACATGTCTTGAGAAACATATTTTCATACATTGCTTTTCTATAATTCCATCTATTTTTGCCCCTGCATGCAAATACCTGCACCACAGTTTGATATACAAATACAGTTTCAAACTAATAAATTGGTCTGAAACACTTTTTTTTCTACCACATTTGATTCTTGATTTTCATAGCAAGGGTTTGTTTCCTATTATTATGCTGGATTTTAGTGTGTTTAGTGCATTTGGAGGTCAAAGAATGGCCCGCAATGTTCTGCTGCGGCAGCTTTGGGAGACACATCCATTTTTTATTCTGGCCCATGGCAAGAGCCGAGCTATAGATAGAACTTTATTTGTGCTGCCTTGAAAACAGCAAAAATGTTAAAATATGCAAGTCGAGGCCAGACAAGAAAAGTATCAGACTGAAGATGTGACATTCCATAATTTCTAGTTGGTAGGGTGACAAGACTGTAGATGTTTAGCATTTGGAGACCAAACAGAAAGGCAAGCAGAAAGAGTGAAGTACTGTCTGCTCCTGTTGTTTGGTAGGCTTTTATAGAGCTTTCATTCTTTTTGTTTTACTTGGCAGAAAAACAAAAACAAATTCCACTTTGATTTTCTTTCATAATTGCAGTAACATTGAGAATGTATTCTGAGTTTTTGGAAAATTCACCTTCTAACCACCTGAAACATTCTCAGTTCCTTAGGAAAATTATTCATTTGCTTCAAATCCACACTTTAGTCAAGCTAAAAAAAAGCCATGAGAACTCCCCTCTACAGTTTGCTATAGGCCATATCCTGTACAGCAACCTTGAAAAAGATACTCTGGTCAGATGACACAAAAATGGAAGTTTTATTTGTCTGCATGCAAAATTCTGTGTGGAGGGAAATGTATGCTGCACCCCAAAAACATAATCCACACTGTGAAAAATGGTGGCCGCAGTATGATGCTGTGGGTATGCTTTTCTTCACCAAGGACAGAGAAGCAGGTCATAGGTGGTATGAAGATTGATGAAGCTAAACACAGGCTAAACCTGAAGTATAAACTGCAGAGGTTTTAATAATATTTTACTTTCTTGACTTCATAAATATTTACAGTGTGGTGTTGTTTTTTTAAAATAGTATAAAAGCAAATTCTTTACCTTGAAATGTGTCTCTATTCTTTTCATTGATGTATTCAGTCCTTAAACAACAACTCTGATCTATTCTTCAGCTTTTACACGTCTCTAGTCGTTATCTCATAATGTTTCAGCTCTCTCTTGAATCTTTTTGCTCAGGATCATTTTTCTTTGTGATACTTTTCTTTTCTTTGTTTCTGTCTGACCTCTCATGTATTTATCACACATTAAGAAGTTTTTATTAGCTGCTCCACAACAGACTGCTCTAAAATAAACAATGACAGAAAAAATAAATCAATCTAAACATTTGTTTTAACTCATTTGCATCCTAAGCCATGTTGAATACAGAAAAACAATAAACATCAAAAGTAAAAAAATAGAAATGGCATAAGAGTGTGAATATGTGTGTGGTTAATAAGACAGCTAAGTTTGATGTGAGAGAGTAAATAATGAAATATTAAAAAAATAGAAACTGCATGAATTTAATAACTTATGCTATCAATTTTTCACCTCACAGAGGAGTAGTAAATTAAAGCAGCAGGCAGTCTGAGCTCCAAAAACCGACAGAAATAGTCACATCCCTTCCTTTGAGGCTACATCTATATTTTAAAGCACAAATGTTTGGTGTCATGCAAGCAGGATGCCAGAAGAGAAGAAAAAATATATGATGTCCCTTTTTTTTTAAGAAAAAAAAAAAGCACACCAACTGGAAAATTAGTTCTTTTTTTCTTGTGTGTTGTGCACTGCTTCAAATGCTTGTCGTTAATCTTGGCCAAAACCTTTTGAAAAGCTGGTGGTTTGGAAGAATCAATTCTTTTTAATGTATTTATCTTTTCACAGTAAACCTTGAAAGGTACATTTAGAGGTACAGACAAAATTTGCATCCAGTCCATCTTTTGGGCATTGAAATATATTAAGATTATTGAATATTCTTATATAAGATTTAACAGTAAAGCTTTTTACCCTTTTTTTACTTATTGGTAAAGAAATCACATAGTTTTAAATAAATACTCTGTTTTTGAAATTGCAGTCTTTGTAGCCTAAAGTTATGTATATGGAGAATTGGATTCCTGAGACTGAAACTACACTATCATTCTTGTGTGCAGATTCATAGCACTGTAATTCATCTTTCAAACTGCCATGCAAGCTGAATCACCACCTGCCTCGGGGCATGGGGCATAGATGAAGCATCTGAAAATGTTACCTTGCGTTTCTCTGACTTTTGGGCAGATCAGAGATATCCTCTTGAGCCTAAGACAAATAAGGGTCAAACGCTACGTGTGGACAGGTAATCATGGTCAAAGGTTTCCATTTCTGGCAGGCGGAAATTCCCAAAGGCTGCATCAGCGGTTTAGAGGAATCTGGCCTTGTTTTGTTCATCTGGCATGTCGCTGGTCCTTCACTGTAGGTCTTTTTTGTTGCTGATGGAATCTCTTCTGCCTTTCCGGTGCTGAGTATCACTTCCAGTAAATGCACAGATATCATTGTCTCAGATTTGATCATATGTATAAATATCGATTCACAAACCACTGTTTCCGCGTATGAGTGGTTTCTTCAAGCTATGATAAATGGTAAATTACCTGCATTTGTATAGCACCTTTTTAAATCAAAGGACTCCAAAGCGGTTTACAATACATTAAATAATTCACCCACTGATTGTGGTAAGCAACATCCAGGCCTCAGTTGCCCTGGGCTAGACTGACAGAAGCGAGGCTGCAATGCAATTGCCGTCACTGTGCCCTCTTACCACCAACAGCAGGCAGGGTGGGTGAAGTGCCTTGCCCAAGGACACAATAACATAGAGGGTCAGAGTGATAGTTCGAACTGACAACCTACCGGTAACAGCATGTTTACTTACCTCCTGAGCCACTATCGCGCCAGAAAAATAAAACATTTTTCGAAGCTACTGTGTGTTGTTGAGTGCCACAGTGGGCAGCAGTCTATCACAGTATCCAATTCATTCATTCATCCACCCATATAAAAGAACAGCTGAGAATAAGTTAGAAACAACTAGCTAATCAATTACATTTTTATTTTTATCTTTGGTAGAAGTCAAAGTAACTATAGAGAAATTGTGTGCATGCACCTCCAAAATGTGCCCGGAGAATGCAATGATTACTGGGCAACGGTGTAGACAGTGCCTACCAGATATGGGACTCAAGTCTGTGTCATAAACTGTAGTCGCCCTAAATTGCTCAAAATGACCACTGGAGATGGGTTGTTGTTTTTTAAATGAAAGACAGACAATGCACAGCAGAGATTAAATCCTTTTTAAGAAAAGTTAATTCATTATAGTTATACACTGGCATTTTAGATCAAGCGAACAAAACAAGAACTTCAGCAAAAGTTTAACGTTTTGTTGTTTATTTTGTTTTTAGTTGTAAAAGAAGTATAGAAGTTGATGCAATTTTGAGCACTGAAAGTCATGTTCAAATGAGTGCTTATTTTGTGCATGTTGTGTTTGCAAATATACATTATAATTATACATTATTATAATCATACATTATAATATAATAATACAATTTGAGGTGTTTCACCTGAGTTCTAAAGCCTTTTCTGTTACCTCAGTGCACTCTTACTAAGAAGACCAGGTTGCAGAAAGTAGACACAAGGAGAATCAAAAAGAATGCCATGTGTATCGAGTGGATCACGATTCAATTCGATTCTGATTCTTGGGGTGACGATTCGATTCAGAAACGATTCTCGATTCAAATCAATTTTTTTTTCTTAATCAATACTCTTCCATTCATCATTTGTGTTTGTAATACACACAACTTGATCTGCCAAGTGTCTGTGATGAAGTGAGCGATGAATGTAATAGAGCATCAACACAAAATTGATTTTACAATCTATGTTGAGAGAAGGGAACTGGTTCAAAAGTAACAAGACATGACATTGCAACCTGACATCCAAGACCTTTTAAACAACATTTCTAGTCTTGAAAAAAAATGCATATATTTTAAGAAGAAAAATATATATATATGTATGTTGTTTGTTCTTTGGTACGTAGTAGAAAATACATTCAAAAAAATTTAGTATGCACCAAATGTTGCTTATCAAACATCATTAAACAGAAATGTATGACTTATGTTATTATTTTCATTGTTTTTGTTAGAAATTTTAAAAGTCCTAACGTTATTGAACTCAACATATATTTCGGACTTCCTTGAAAGCGCCACAGGTGTGCCGCGCTGCTGGATGTTTATGTGTAGCTTATAAAGAAAGATCGCTCTTATAAACTTGTAGATTTATAAAATCGTTGCATGACAAACACTACGTGAAGCGAAAATGTAAAAAGGTTCAGAAAAATTATTTTTTGAGAATCGATTCTCAAACATTTTGGATCGATTCTGAATCTTGTTAAATAGGAATCGAGATTCAGACGTGAATCGATTTTTCCTCACACCCCTAATAAATAGTATTTGGTTTTGCTTTGAAAGACTCATTGAGATATGCTAATAGTAAAATCTGGGAAAATCCCAGTATAAACTTCAGTCTTTTTCACTTATTAATACGCAGAAATGTGTATAAAACTGGAGAAGAAAATTGCATCAAGAAACAAAAATAAAAATGAACATGCAGCACCGTATTCTGCAAGGCCAGTAAACAAGCAAAACAGTGTAGGTAAACAGATGCAGAAAACAGAATGGTGTTATCTTCTCACAGTGGGCATCATGAGACCACCTGGAATATGTTGACTGAGGAAGGATGCTGTTGACACACCGTGCTCATGAGACAGTGTTTACATGCAAAAGCCACTGATAACAGACTTAAGGTAGATAAGGGAGATGAAAAGAAGAAAATAAAGGCACTGGAGCTTCAGTTGACATTGAACTCAATATAAGAAGCTTGGGGTCTTGGGGGAGGAAAATATCAGAAAAAGAAAATATATTTGTTTTCCTTCTGGCAAAGGTAAACGGTGTCCCAGGAAAATACAACACTGGGAAATATATGCTGCAACAATTCACCCATTTTGTCCTCTACTTTCATGACTACGATCAAGATTTTCTTTATTTATTGAGATTAAGGATGCATGTGTATTGATGTGAAGAATCATGTTTGTACACACACACACAGGCACACGCATGTACACACACACACACACACACACACACACACACACTTTTCATTGTTTAGGCCCCCGAGACACAATTGTTTCCCTGGACTTTTAATTCTTCTCACAAGCCTTTGTACAACATTTACATTTATAATTCCTTTTAGGTGACACAGTGCACTAAAAAACATCATCTTCACTCTGTTTGCTTTTTTGTCACCACTTAGTATTATTATTATTATTATTATTATTATTATTATTATTATTATCATTATTTATTTTATTTTTTTGTGTGTGTGTGTATTTGTCTCTAACATTTACTGCAATTTCATGTGTGGATGTTATTTATCTTCTTAGATGTCACCATTTCACAATATGGGCAATCTCATCCATCATGTTCTTCCCATTTTTTTTTTTTTTTACTGATGTACATGTATCAAGTAGTTTCTATATTGGGGGATCAGGACAAAGCTACTCACTCAATGCATGCAATGGATTGTAAATCACACTGTTACAACCAGACAGAAGCTACGATGTATTTTATGTCTTGGCATCAAAAAATGAACCTACAGAAAATTAAACTTCATTTCCAGATAGAAAAAAGAAGAAATCTATTTTGGTCCTAGAGTTTTCAAACACACTTCCATTCAGTGCAATGACTCTGTTGGAAATGTTTGTATTCTTTTTTGTATTTTTTTCTGTTAGCTGCAAAAGAAAGGGGAAAAATCATGCACAAAGCCATGCAAGAAGACAGGAGAGCCGATACATTTTTGAGAAACATTTGCTTTAATCTATCAAACACAGTAGATTGATACAGGTACTAAGAGACAACACTTTCCTCTTTAATTATTTAAAAATAAATTAAATATGAGCTTCCAAATAGCAAAGATAATATGCTACAAGCTAGATAGTTTGTATCTTAACTTCTCATTAAATCCTAAAATGTTTTGAACATGTTTCAAAACAAAATCTTTGTCCAATTTTGGTAAAAGTTGTCCTATCCCTAAAACATATAATTATTTACCTTTTCTGATATATTTATTTGAAAAGAATTGGCAAAATATGAGCCATGCTCTAAATACTAACCGGTTTTTTTTTTCAATAGTGCAATAATTATAAATCTCCATTGTAGAGCAATACACAGAGTGTATACCAGAGATACCAGGTTAGTTGCTCTGTGTGCACTCAACATGCATTTAGCGTTTTGCCTGTGTTTATTGGCCACAGTGCTAGTTAACCACCATGTTTGTTTACATGTATTATCGGAGCTCCACTTTAAGTAAAAAGCTTTTCTTTTCAATCAAAACTTCTTCTCTGTTGGTCATTACTCCTGGAGTGAAAATGCGTCACAAGCTAAAAAATAAATAAACTGTTGTCAACCAGAGACGGTACTGCAATGGTAGGCAGACCCACCAGAAAAGTTCTGCACAACCTGCTGTTCTGGCAAATAATTGCTTTCCAACACTGGCATACCAACAGAGAAGTATAAAGGGAAAACTACTCAGTCAATATGTGTGCATGTGTGTGAAATCTTTCTGATGAAGTATTAACTAGGCTTAGATTTTGTTTCCTTGACATTACCAGTCAACAGATGACTCGTAACCAATACCCAAACAGGGGCTAAACACATTCTCTATTTAGCAGATAAATGGTGTTGTAAAAAAGTCTACCCTACATATTTAAAACAGTTTTGCCTTTTTATCACTGTTGTTGTTTTAGCTCATCATAGTCATTGTAATTAGGTGAAGGTAACCTGAGTAAATGAACAATGCAGTTTTCAAATGACATTTGTTTAGTTGAGGGAAAGACCTAAAGCCAACTGTAAATCTGCACTAAAGTATTGTTCCCTTTTTAAATTCAGAATTTTACTTTTTTACATTGCTAACATTTGTGTAACAGCTGAGTTCAAAGTTATTACCCTCATATTTGGCTAATGGTTGCCACATGTATGAAAAATGCCTCCGAACCAGTTGGTTAACGTAAAGCTGAATATGCAGATAAAATAGTGAAAAATATTATGTTTCTATCTAAAAAAAAATAAATAAATAAATAATTAATATACAGTATATGCATCTGTTACTCTGCCGAAATGCCATATTTAAGGCTTTTGAGTCTTTTAAATCACAGTAAATGCCAAAACCGTGGCCAGCCTATTAAATTACACATTGATTGAATCCAGAACTTCTTGAAGATTGAGAACTGCAGACCTCATTTGCCTCATTTTAAGGCCTGGTTGATAAATCAAAAATAAGAGACTGGGCTTAAACCATGGTAGATTTTCCAAGGCCAAACCCACTGCTGACAAAAAATAACAACGATTGATTACAAAGATTTGGGGTAAAAATATTCTTAGAACTGGAAAAAAACATGTAATTATTTGAACCATAGGAACCATGAATTCTATACTGTAGCAGAAAAATCGAAACTGTCTTATCTGGCTATCTGTGACTTTAAGCTCAAGTACACTTTGCTTATGCAGCAAGACAAAAGTTCAAAGCACAGCACAAAAAAAATAAATAAAAAAATGACGGTTTAGGAGTGGGTTAAAAAAAAAAAACAATTTCTCCAATTGAGATGATTATGATTTGAAAATTTACCTAAAAAAGGGGGTCTAAATTTTCTCCCCAGCTATATAAAAGACTTGTTGTCAGTTGCTGCCACAGCTTGGTGGCATTTGTTCCTGCTAAAACTGGTGTATGCAGTTATTATATTTAGAGGGATCGATTCTCTTTTACATTAGATTATATTAGACAGCTTTTCCTTCCTAATAAAGGTATAATTATTGGAAATAAATATTTAATTAGCTTTAAAAGTGGATGTGATTGTCATAATACAATGGAAACACCATATTTCATGATGTATTAGTTTCTAATGTTACCCCAAATTACTGAAACAGCTCGCCGATTTAGGCTAAATGCCATCTTTTAATTTTCCCACCATGATTTTTCTGACCCAAAGCAATGTTGTTGTATTTAAGGGGGGCTCGCCAAAATTATGACTTGGTATAGTATATGCTTAAACATCCGTGGATGTTTAAGCATATACTATCTGTGGATGTTTAAGCATATACTATTTAAAATACAAGTTTAAATATGAGAAACACTGGTTAGCAAAAACAAGGGTTTGATTGCAAGGGTTTGATTGCTTCAATACCAATAAATATAAATGTTTGCCTGGCATTTTTATAGATCAATAACAGTTGTCAATAATTCATTTAATAAATAATTATTGTAATTTTGAAGGGTAAAACTGAATGTAGGAGATGCCAGAAATGTCCAAGAACACATTCAGGGGCAGTAATAATCTTTCATTTCTTCTTTTTGAAAGGCTGAATTACTGCAAAAAATTTACTGCATTTGTTTGTGACTAAAAAAAAAACAAAAAAAAATCAGCAGATTAAGCCGAGCTTAATTGCACATTAGTCTGAACAAATGGGTATCATAATCTGTGAACTGCAATGGTTTTGTTATTCTTTCCAATCAGGACTTGTTTGAGTTATTGTACTGCTTTCACATGAGTCTTCATCTTCTCCTCCTGCAAGCTCATTGGCATGCATGATGATAGTTGACCGGGTGCAACATATCACCATTATTCATGGACAGAGTACACCTCCGAGCCAGACTGACAGATCAAAAGATGATGATGATAGGTTGGGGCTACTGGTGTTTTGGGTGATGAATGGCCCAATCATTCAGAAATGGCTACGCTGGAGGAAGTTTAAGGATGTTTTTCATCTAGTTGTTAAATTTTTCTTTTTTTGATATGCACTGCCTTTAAATGTGACCCTTGCCTGTGTGTGTACATGTGTGTGTTAAACAATGAGGTAACAGCATTTTTTACTACCGCAAATATCCCAAAACATATAGAATCTCTATTATTTCTTTTATAGTATCCTTTATTGAACAAGGCAAAGCAAAAGCTTAGCCCAGTCTTCCTCTTCCCCTCCAGCTAGTTGTTTTGGAGTCATTCATCAGCAGAAGTGAGACTGAACAATCAAGGGAAGCGCTGGCAGGATCCCTGTAGAGATGAGGCAATATTGAATTGATGGTATCATTTAAGAGCCAAAAAAATAGAAGAAAGAAAACAGTGCATTTTTTTTTTCTTTTTTTTTCTTTCTACTGTCTAAATGAAACAGCCTTGTGGGTCTTAGTGCATTTCATGGTTTAATATCTTAACCTTGCCAAAAAAAAAAGAGAGAGAGAAAGACATAAAAACATTTTTTTTTAAATACTCATGAGTATGGATTTTCATGTCTTAGGAGATGCTTTATCCTTATAATGTGTTTGAGAAAAAAACCACACTGTTGTGACATGAATACGATCTACTCTTTATAGCTATCGAAGAAAACACTGACTCTATAGAGGATTTGATGCAGAGGTTCCAGGACAGCTTTCGTGTTCCCAGCACTCCAACCAACATGTCTCATTACCAGCATACCATGCACAGCTCATCGACAGGACGACGGAGGGTCCCCAGCAAGATCAGAGGTAGGAAAAAAGACACTTAATTGTAGTTTATTTGCCACTAGACAAGGCTTTGATAGTTTTAACATTTTCATTAGCTTTAATTTTTATTTAGTTTTGACTTTAAATTTTCTAGTTTAGTTTTAGTTTATACCGTTTGTTAGTTTAGTTTTAGTTTAATGAAAATTATTTTTCAGTTCACTTTTTATTATTTTAAGTTACTGTTTAAGGTTTTTGTAAAACAAGTTGTATACCATGGGAACGGCAAAAAAAAAGAAAATGTGTGGGGAAAAAAAGCTAATAAAATGTTGATAGTAATTTCCTTAAATGTGTTGACTTGGAACAGATGAATAACCATACATATCAGGCAATTGTAATATATATATACAGGTGCTGGCCAGTAAATTAGAATATCATCAAAAAGTTGAATTATTTCAGTAATTCCATTCAAAACGTGAAACTTCTATACTCTATACTTTCCTTCCACACATAGTGATATATTTCAAGTGTTTATTAATTTTCATTTTTATTATTACAACTGACAGCTAATGAAAACACCAAATTCAGTATCTCAGAAAATTAGAATATTCTGAAAAGGCTCAATATAGAAGACACCTGGTGCCACTCTAATCAGCTGATTAACTCAAAACACCTGCAAAGGCCTTTAAAAGGTCCCTCAGTCTTGTTCTGAAGGCTCCACAATCATGGGGAAGACTTCTGACTTAACAGCTGTCCAAAAGACGACCATTGACACCTTGTACAAGGAGGGCAAGACACAAAAGGTGATTGCTAAAGAAGCTGGCTGTTCGCAGAGCTCTGTGTCCAAGCACATTAACAGACAGGCGAAGGGACGGAAAAAATGTGGTAGAAAAAAGTGTACAAGCTCTAGGGATAACCGCACCCTGCAGAGAATTGTGACGACAAACCCATTCAAAAATGTGGGGGAGATCCACAAAGAGTGGACTGCAGCTGGAGTCAGCGCTTCAAGAACCACCACGAAGAGACTCATGAAAGACATGGGATTCAGCTGTCGCATTCCGTGTGTCAAGCCACTCTTGAACAAGAAACAGCGTAAGAAGCGTCTCGCCTGGGCCAAGGACAAAAAGGACTGGACTGCTGCTGAGTGGTCCAAAGTTATGTTTTCTGATGAAAGCAATTTTTGCATTTCCTTTGGAAATCAAGGACCCAGAGTCTGGAGGAAGAGCGGAGAAGCACAGAATCCACGTTGCATGAGGTCCAGTGTAAAGTTTCCACCGTCAGTGATGGTGTGGGGTGCCATGTCATCTGCCGGTGTTGGCCCACTCTGTTTCCTGAGGTCCAAGGTCAATGCAGCCGTCTACCAGGAAGTTTTAGAGCACTTCATGCTTCCTGCTGCTGACCAACTTTATGGGGATGCAGACTTCACTTTTCAACAGGACTTGGCACCTGCACACAGTGCCAAAACCACCAGTACCTGGTTCAAGGACCATGGTATCCCTGTCCTTGATTGGCCAGCAAACTCGCCTGACCTTAACCCCATAGATTTTCTATGGGGTATTGTGAAGCGGAAGATGCAATACGCTAGACCCAACAATGCAAAGGAGCTGAAGACGACCATCAGAGCAACCTGGGCTCTCATAACACCTGAGCAGTGCCACAGACTGATCGAGTCCATGCCACGCCGCATTACTGCAGTGATGGAGGCAAAAGGAGCCCCGACTAAGTATTGAGTGCTATACATGCACATTCTTTTCATGTTCATTCTTTTCAGTTGGCCAACTTTTAAAAAAAAAAATGTTTTTCATTGGCCTTTAAAATATTCTAATTTTTTGAGATACCAAATTTGGAGTTTTCATTAGTTGTCACTTATAAATATCCAAATTAAAAGAAATAAACATTGGAAATACATTGGTCTGTGTGCATTGCATGAATATAATGTACAAGTTTCACGTTTTGAATGGAATTATTGAAATAATTCAACTTTTTGATGATATTCTAATTTACTGGCCAGCTCCTGTATATAGCAGAGTAACAATTCAAACATTCTGTAAGCACAGTAACACAGTACATTAGATATCCAAACAATAAATGCAGTTGCTGCAGTTCTGAAAGACAATGAACAATGACTGAAACTGACTGGCTACATAACAAAACAATAGACAAGCCATCATAACTACAATGATGCTTTTGATCATTTTTGTACATAGTCTTTTAGTATGTAATCAAACTTGACTCTGGTGCTTTCTCCCAGCTTTTTCTGACATGACTCTAGGTGTGGATGGACTGTGGCAACAAAGCGGACTTGACTCGTTATCTAACTTGTATTAGCATAATGCAGTAGAGCTTATAAAAAACAACTGGAAACTACTTACATAGTTTACAACTTACATAGCTCCAGTTATAGTGCAATATAATAAAATCGTATATATATGTATATCTATATATATATGTATATCTATATATATGTATATATATCTATATATATATATCTATATATATATATATATATATATATACAAATTACTGAACAAAATAAATGCAGTCATTCTTCCCTACAGCCTCAAAACTGTGAAAGACATGACTGAGATATGTCCTTCTCAAGGTCGGAAGTGAAATATTTTTTTGAGAGTGTGTAATTCCAAAAACAGCAAAAAGGTTCCAGAGAGTTATCCCATGCTACAAAAAGAAAAACACTTGGTTGGAGTTGAGAGTAAACATGAGTTAATTAGTCAGACCCCAAAATCAAGGCTGCTCAAACATAGCAACTATTTGCCGATCATTGTGGATGGAAATATGAAACAACTAGGTTGTGTTTTTGGACAAAAGTATGTAAGATAATTTGAAACATTTCTAACATTACTCAAGGGACAATCTTTCTTTTTATCATGTCTAAGCATTCACTAGCACCAAAATGACACCACAACCGTTTTGGTGGAAATACCATTGATGCCACTTAGATCTGTACTGCATAATCCAAATAAATTATTTATACAGTTTAGGAGAAACTATGAAAGGTACATGAGCTAGATATTTTAAGTTATTTTCAAGGATACACATTATTTTCTTATTTACATAACTTCATGTTGTGCAATAATACTTATTAGGAACTGATAGCCATTCTGTTTTCAGTTTCTTTTGATTTTTGTTTTATACATACTTTTCCTGATCAGATGTGGTATTTTACTTTGGATCCAAGGTTTCTTCAAAGATTCAGTTCAATTCAGTTTATTTATATAGAGCCATTTCACAACAGATGTCATCTCAAGGCACTTTACAATAAATGTTATTACAATACAATTTTTAATCTAGGAATTAGAGAACCACAGAAGATTGAGTCATGACTTCTCAGCAATCCCTCACACTGAGCAAGCATGAAGCGACAGTGGAGATGAAAACTCCCTTTTAACAGGAAGAAACCTCCAGCAGAACCAGGCTCAGCATAAGTGGTCATCTACTGAGACCGTCTGGGTTTGGAGAAGGCAGAGGAGACACAGAAAGAGCAACAGAACTGATGCAGAAGCAGAAGTTGGTAGCAGGAAGTGGAGAACGTTCCTCCATTGGAATACCATTCTACTTTTAGAAATCCTAGGAACTACCAGTAGACCTGCAGTCTGAAAGCGGAGGGCTCTGTTAGGAACATATGGAACAATCAGGTATCTTATGTATGATGGAGCCTGATTATTAAGAGCTTTATATGTCAGAAGGAGGATCTTGAATTCTATTCTAGATTTTACTGGAAGCCAGTGAAGAGAAGCTAAAACAGGGGAAATGTGATCTCTTCTTCTTTTATTTATTAGAACCCTTGCAGCAGCATTTTGGACTAACTGAAGACTTTTAATTGTATTCTGTGGACTACCTGATAATAAAAAGTTACAGTAAACCAGCCTTGAAGTAACTAAGGCATGGACTAGTTTTTCAGCATCACTCCTGGACAGGATGGTTCTATTTTTTGCAATATTCCTAAGGTGAAAACAATAAATCCTAGAGACTTCTTTAATGTGAGATCTAAAAAACATGTCATGGTCAAAAATAACACCGAGGTTGTTTGCTTTATGACTGGAGGCTAATTCAATGCCGTCCAGGTGAAGGGGTTGTCTAAGTAGTTTCTTTTTCAGAGCTTAGGGTCCAAAGATGACAACTTCTGTTTTATCAGAATTCAGAAGCAAGAAGTTTAGAGTCAAAAAAGTTTTTATGTCTTCCAGACATGCCTGTAGTCTACCAAACTGATTGGATTTATGGATAGATATAGCTGTGTATTATCTGCGTAACTATGAAAATGTATTTTACCAATAGGAAGCATATATAGTAAAAAGGACCCAAGCACCAAATCCTGTGGTACTCCGCAAGTAACCATTGAGGCCGAGGAAGATCTATTATTTACTTCTCAAACAGCTCATTATTGTTTAAGTGCTCACACATCTGATGTGCAACTATTTTCTCAAAAATTTTAGATAAGAAGGGAAGATTGGATATCGGTCTATAGTTAATTAAGTTGTTTTGATCATGAGATGGTTTCATAAGTAGAGGTTTAATTACAGCAATCTTGATCTCCTGTGGTACATATCCATTTACTAAGGATATATTCATTATATCTAAAATTGGAGCGGCAATCAAAGGGAAAACCCCTTTTAAAAGTTTAGTTGGGACTGGGTCTAACATGCAAGTTGAAGGTTTTGATGAAACTAATAATATTAGTAGATCTGAAAGTTCAGCTGCATTAAAGCAGTTCAAACATATATTAGGTTCAACCATTTTTTATGCTGCCTCATTAACTAAGGAAGAAGCAAGCATATTGGGAAGGTTCCCATTTATCTTATTTTTTATAGAGTCTGTTTTATTTTTTTTAAAAATTCATGAAGTCGTCACTACTAAGAGCTGGGGGAATGGTTGGCTCGACAGAAACCTAGGATTATTTTTATTCTCCTATATTAAAGTTGAAAAATATGCTGTTCTGACTGTTCGAATGTTCCTTTTATATAGCAATAGAGACACTAAATAAGAATCCTGTAAATGCGTGGACGCCATTTTCTCTCTAGTTTTCTGCTTTAGGGTACGTAGCTCTGATTTAAACCAGGGAGCTAATCTTCTATGGCTAGCCACCTCCCGTTTCAAAGATGCAGCCTTTTATTCAACAAGTGAGATAATTCACATGCAAGTCCTTTCCAAAGCATCCCGTAGAGAACTGCATGCAATGAGGAAGAACACTGCTACATGAGATGTTTTGCAGTTCGGTGGTTTCACTGCGATTCCAGCTGTGACTCCTCCTTCTTGGGAGCTGTCATGTAAATTGGTTAATAGTGCACATTCAGAATTTCTACTGGTCTCTTGTTTTCTTTGTGTAATTTAGTCCTTGTTCCTGCATGTGGCCGTACCTAACATTAGTAGACCTTTTGATATGTCTGGTTTGTTTTGACAAGCATTTCTTGCCAAACAATTGCTTTATTATCAACATCAGTCAAGGGTTAATTTGGTGTTTAACCTGAAAGGATGCCAGAACAAGTATAGGTTGCAAAAAGAAATAAATAAATACATAAAGACTGAGTATTTTGAACATGATAAAAATCTGAAAAAGCTGCAGTGCTCCCTGCTCCCTCCCAGATTAGTAGAGGCTTTCAATTTGCATTTAAGCAATCCACCAAAATTTATATGAACAAAACAATTTTCTGAACGATTCCTATTCTATGATATTGCCGTCATAAAACAACCGATGGTTTAGGAGTAGACAACAGAGAAATCTAAATCACTATTATTGTTTTAATAGTAAGCAAGAGAACGGTTTCAAAAACTGTGATCTTGCAGGCTTACACCTTAAGGCTTTGAAATAAAAGTTACCTCAAGTGGAGCAATAGCAATGATCATCCAATTGTGTTCTTCATGGTAAACAACTCTAGCTGTCTTTTAATTCTGTGTTTATATTGCAAAGCTCCTATTATTACACTACAGTATAATAATTTCTCACAATGACTGATGCCTTATCTACTATGTTATCAGATCTTAAACCTCTGAATGTCACATTCCAGCTGGCAATAAGCCTAAAATTTGCCTTAGTACAGTTCCCAAATTTGTAGATTTATTAATTAAATATCAACATGAAGATTATTATGCAAGTCCGGTTAAAGTGGTTGACTGAAATTAGTCACAGCAGCATATAGTCCATGGGGTTTTTTTGTGGTAAAAAATGCAAAAATAAATGTGTAACATTAATTTTTTAATTTTTTTTTTACACACATTTTTTTCATAAAACAAAAAGTTTTGTACTGCATTTAAGATTTCAGTAAAGATTTTGTGAGTGCATTTTTTATTCTGAAGAAATCATGATTTCTTCTGGTACACATGGCTATGATTTTTGTTTTCTTCTTACTAAATATTTTCTTTAAACTACATTTACTTTTCCTGAAACCTTTGCCACTCTAACCTAACCAGAAAAAAAATAAAAATAAAATAATAATAATAATAAAAACAAGCACACAGTTTCACAATTTCACTTAACAATACCACCCTCTGCAAAATTGGTGTTTGTTAACATGTTGATGGTGTTTCACAATGCAGTCTAGGAGTTAACAGACCAATGTTGACAATGCTAAGAGCTGGTCTGTCTGCACAAGAGGAAACCTATTGTGCTCTGTGTCTGTGTGGGCGGGAAAACAGCAGGTACTGTTGGAATATGATGCATTGGGCGTCAGCATCCAGCAGCACACAGCAATTTTCAGCAAAGTTTATTTTTTGTTTCTTTATTCTAAAACCTCTCGTGTGGTGGAAAAAAACCTACATCTAATGGCCAATCCCTGAGTCTAAGTGCTGTATGTGCTGTACGCTGTCTATGAATCCATGCGTAAACAGAAAGAAGAGCAAACATTTTTAAAAATATTTAATTCTAATAAAAATCACATTTAGACATTTTTTTCAATGTCTGATATTATGTTGAAGTGACAAAAAAGGAACAGTTGAAACTATTATCATATATGTCACAAAAACAACAGATGAACATTCAAGAAGATGCAACCTGGAAAATACGTTCTGCCCCATTAGCAGAACACTGCAGCTGTTCATATACTCCTTCTAGTGCCCCATGCCTACATATAGAAATATGCTCTGTAGCAACATTCTCTACTCTATACTCAGCATATGTTGTCCTAGTTTTTGTACCTGCATCATATACCTGTACTCTCAAACTTTTTCCTCATACATAAATCTTATTGTCATGCAGTTTGAAAATTAACAGTACACTAGATACAATTTCCTTTTTTGAATGATGTGTAATCTGTAATACTTCTACTACTGCTACTACTACTAAAACTATTAATGGTTTTAGTGTTCTTGATATCTTCCCCATTTGAGTGAACTGATTAGGATTTCATTTTTAAAAAATAATAATATTTAATGACCAAACTGACATTCAGCATTAAAGTTATAATACATATCAACCTAATTTTGTTCAATAAAGGTTAGCTGGATATTTTTAGCCTGCTATCCATTCATATTATTTATTTGTGTTGTACTTCTGCAGTATTGCCTACCGATTAACAAAGCATGGGTTGCAGAAGAGTTGACTTAGAAAAAAAAGGCAGTGAACAAAGTAACTAAAAGATTAATCTCTTTCCTTTTTGAAATGTTTTTTTTACTACGTTCAAGGAGAGTGATTGCTTTGACATCTATACTTTATAGATTCTACAGCAATTGTCAGATTCAGTAAGATCAAAACAAGTATTAGAAGTTGTTCAGTTAATCAGAGTAGATGGTTTCATGTTATCTAAAAAAATAGCAATCTCTACTTTAGGAAGTATACTAAATGCCTAATAATGAATAATTTTACTGAAGTAATATTTATAACAATCTGAGTAAGTGGTTTGTCCTTTAAAACATGCTACCTTATTTGCATACACTTCTGTGCATTCTAATCTCCACTGTCATGTTTGCGTCTTTCAACATGTTAGCTTGGTGGAGTGCTGGTGTTTGATGTTTTGCAACGAGTACTTTGACTTATTTCAACAAGGATAACTTTATGGTTAATATCTGGATTTTCTCCTTGTTTAATTAATGCTTTGAAGTGGAACATGAAAGTATTACCTTCTGCTGTCTTATGTGCATGTGTGTTTAAGGGAGAATGAGAGACCGCAAGGGGGATTTGCGTTGCAGAGCTCAGTTTCACTTACTGTTGTCTTCAGTCTTTGTTGCAGACCAAACACAGTGATTACAGCTGTTGGTCTGCAGCCCCCAGGCTTCTCTTCAGAACAACACTCCATACATATGATGTACTGCCAAGTCAGAACAGCTTTTTTTCTAATTTCAGTGAAAACTGTAGCGAAACGGGACTGTAGAGCTCCTTGATCATGCAGCAATGTGAATCATAATTATGTTGTTCAATATAGATATGGACAAAATTATATTTGACATGATTACTTGTGTATTTTGAAACTATTGTCTCTGAATAATAAAACAAATTCTATTTTTGTAGCACTTTATGACATGTTTTTGTATGTTATCTTTCTGGTTTTGAGTAGTAGTTTAACACCAAACCGAACCAAACAGATGTATTTGCTGTTCCAAAATGTTCCACCTTTAGTTTATAGTGATTTTTTACATTAACATGAAAACGTGGCTAAAAATAAAATAATTGTCATAGGTTTAAAAGCAGAAGCCACTGGGTAAAATGCATTTTTTTTTTCCTATTCAGGGAACAATCAGACATCTTAAATACAGTTATGATCTTGTTCTATCTGTTTTGTTTACTTATGAGTGAACGGATTAAAAAAATTGCAGGTTTGAGGATCCATATTCCCAGTCTACCTTAACAATGTTTGAGTGGAATCTGGGATTCCAGTTATGTTCTCTTTAATTAGAGGAGTCAAATATATATAAAAAAATATTTCAAAAGCAACATTTCCACAAATCAAAATGTTAAAAAATGTTAGAGGTCACACAAAGCATTTTTTTTAATCAACAATGCTTTTTGCTTGTATTTTAATTTCAAGTTCAGGAAAACCTCAAAT
Organism: Apricaphanius iberus; assembly: GCA_028564705.1. Classification (NCBI taxonomy): domain Eukaryota; kingdom Metazoa; phylum Chordata; class Actinopteri; order Cyprinodontiformes; family Aphaniidae; genus Apricaphanius; species Apricaphanius iberus. The sequence continues at coordinate 623,080 of JAPXFQ010001818.1, forward strand.
TGGTTTTCAATTGAATTACTTTGATGCACATATTCATTAAACTTGGCAAAGTACAAGAAATGCTTTTTGAAAAAGAGTGACACATATCCACTTCTTTTTGCTCGGATGACTTAAACTATTTTTCTAGAGCTAAAAATAAATAAATGCAGGTCTTAATTTAAATAAGGCAAAAGTGCAAGATTGTATCAATTGTTAAGTAGGCGAAAAAGGTTTGAACTCAACTGAAAATGAAAGGTAAACTCATATAAATACGGATTTCACCAATCAATTTTTCATTACTTCTGTTTTTGTTGCATTTTTTTCATTACCTCCTTCCCATTACCTTTCTGACATTCTCTGTTGGTGGTACAGGAAAATACAATAATTATTAAGGTACTTTTTGGAAAAAAAAGAAGAATATGTATATTTATTTATTCTTTTTTTCATAGAAAGCCTGGGAAGTGTGGCTAATGCATAAATCATGATACTAAACATTATTTTTAAATGCCTGTCTCTAGACTAAGAGTACAGGTACCATAAATCTTTGTCTTTTGAACGTTTTCAGTCATATTTCACCATGAATTGTCACTGTGATTGTGGGAATGTTAACTATATCAGCATACTCATAATTCTTTGTAAAACGATAGATCAAACAGGAGAGAAGACTAAATGAGAGCAGTAATGAACTGACAGCAACAAATGCCCTCAGCACACCGAAGCAGGAAGCCTATTAGATTACAAGTCTGAACAGGTTGGGTAACATTCAGTGGAGATGTTTTAATTCACTGTACTGTACAACAAGCAACATGTCTAGCGACGAAGTAAGTAGGGTTTAATTGACCGCATCTGAAGTCCGGGTTCTTTCTCTTCCTTCTTCCTGTTAAATTGAGAACGCGCAAGAATTGTAGATTGACGTCGCATCCTAAGCGTAAGCGTGGGAAATTCGGCCACCGAATCGCAGACTATGTTCCAACACACAGGCTGTTCAAGATAATAGGATTACACATGGGGGGGGGGCTCATTTTATTTAGTTTAAAATGCTTCATTACCCAATACAATTACAAAACTGAACATGAATATAATTTATTTTACAAATCCAGCCCCCTCCTCCTTTAACTCTCAACATGTACCCTGACTGATTCAAGTCCTCCTTGGACTTTACCTCTACAAGGGGGCTGGGCAAGATTTTTTTGAATAAGATAGAAAATAAACATCATGACATTCAACAATCAACAATGCACAGAGGTTCATTACAAAAAGGTTCATGACAAAAAGGTGGAGCTGTACAGTGGCATACTTGGTAGTGCAGTGCAGTGCATTTTCTGTCAAACAAATACACTATTTAAACAATAAAACTATTTAATATTTATGAATAAATATGTTACACTTAAGAAAAATAATAGTTGGCCAAATGGATGGTTTAAGACTTGAATTTGAAGGTTTAAGAGTTGAATCTAGACTTTCCACGTCTTGACTCATCTTTGCTCAACTGAAGACATGGTTGGAAAAAGTTGTGATTTGTGTCTTGCAAAACTATTATTTATGTTAATAGCGCTACATGTTTGATGTACTTAATATATTATATCTTGCTTCTGTGAACAACTATTTTTGTAAAGATGCTCTGCAAGGCAAATTTTTCACCACGGATGCTTCGACATGAAGCAACTATTGCTTATAACATCTATTTTATCCATTGCTGTCTTCACAATAGTTGTATTATCTGCTAAAATAAACACTTCATCATTTTAATGTCTCTTCGATTCCTTGCTTACTACATTGGTTCTGTAGTATGAGATCTAACAAACTGTTGGGCATTTAGTCTGTTCTGTGCTCTCTGGGGCTGAGTAGTGAGAATAGAATAGAATAGAATAGAATAGAATAGAATAGAATAACACGATTCTCCATTGTCGCACAAGGGGAAATGTGGTTGTAATGGCAGCAGAGTGGCAGCAAATACAAAGAGTACAATTCAGAAGTAGAAAGGTATAAAAAAAAACTGAATTTAAGCATTAAGAATAATATATACTTAATGGTAAGAGTTACAAAAACGAGAGTACTGTACAGTTATTTAGATTTAAAAAAAAAAGAAAAATACATACCCAGAATGGAACTTACAACAGGGCAGAACACTCTAAAATATTTTAATGATTAAGAATATTCAGAAATATGTTCAGAATGTGCATGTGTAGTTGTGCATTAAAAAAAGAAAATAAATGTCCAAGAGTTAGCAGAATATAAACTGTGAAATTTACTGTGATATTCGGCAAAACTTCAAACTCTGTAGTGAAACCAAAAGCATTTGCAAATGATTATTTGTCCAACAAGTGATGGCAAACTTCCTTATCCAGCACAGGAGGTTCTTTCTGTAATATTGTGTCAAGGGAGCAAGACATATCCTTGCCTCAGACACTGCAAAAGGGGATGAATACATATATTCACATCCACAGCAATTTCTTGGTCTTCCCGATGCATAAATGGAGGCAACGTATTTGATATAATTTTCTCTTTATCTCGTTCTATGGGAAGTCGATCCCTCCCCTTTAGAGTTTCTTATATAATGTGATGCATCACCTTAAACCTGCATCTTTTAGTCCAGCCTCAAGATATACCCAAACTGCTATGTTAACCACTGAACTTTTTCGGATTGTTGTTTAAAAGTAGTTTGAAATCCCAGAATAGCATCTCTATTTGGATAATAGATCAAAATATAGTTTTGCAGAAGCTGTATTAACTGTAACTGACGGAGGCTGAGATCTGGTGATGACAACATTAAGCTACTAAAATTATGATGAAAGATACTTTTTTTTTTACTTTGAGCTGTTAATTAACAGATTTTGGCTTCCCTTGCATAAACAGATATTAAATTTACTTTGTGGAAAAAAAAAATGTTTTTATGTTGAGTGACATAATTTAAAAAACACAGCTCATATCAAAGTCATAATTATAATATAAGTATCCAGGTAGTATAATCTTGATAGTAAATATGAACACAGTTTATCTGTATGTTATGGTTATGCTCTCAGCATCAGACCCTAAACTACAGCCAACGTATTCATTCTTTTTCAGCAAATGACAATATTTTACAAAATTCTGATGTATAGTAATATAAAGTACCTTTTTTTCTCATCACATACCGCTTAACATGTCTGCAAAAAATGTTGGGTTCAGTATCTTGCCAAAGAACATTTCTGAGCTTTTGAGCACAACTGAATCACGATCACTGCCCTGGGAAATAGTTGTAGGTTACTTTAAAAAAATAAATAAATAAATCTGATGCACTTGCGTTGGAACATGTTCAAGCAGAGTCAATCTTGATAAATTGTAATGCTTTTCTGATGTTGACCAAGTGTGCTTTACACAGATAACACCCCAAAAAAAAAAAAAAAAAAAAAAAATTGGAGAACCGTGCGGGGTGCATCCAGCATTTATCTGATAATACAAACAACTTGTCCATTTCTATCCAAGCACCACATGTCTATTTACCCCGTGCCTGGTCACCAAATCTCTTCTTTATATGTGCAAATGTCCATAACATTCAGTTATATTACATTTTGGAACCAGCAGAGATGATTTGCTGCTAGTGTGGCAGTGTATGGTTGTGTTTCTCCCTTTTTTTTCTTTGGCAGAGCAGGTCATGAAGCATGAAATTAAACTCTCAATGTATGTAAACCTAATGCTTATTGACAGCTGAATTACAATTCATTTTAACTAGGGTTTTTATCATTTATTGACTTTGTAATAACACATTTGAAACCAAAATTACTTTTTATGTTTGTGTACATTGGAGAAAGAAAAATGGGAGCATAAAGGAGAAAAAATGAATTTTCCATTTGAACTCATTGTTTACAAGAATACTACAGCTTTTCCAAAAACAAACACTTGATACCTTTGTGTATAGGGAAATTTGCTTGTTTAAAGGCTATTTTCCCAAGCTGTGTCGTTGAAGTTCAGTAGAGAGCTTTGCAGCTTTTCACAACTAATAAGCAGTTATGAAACAATATTTATTGGTTTATCCGCAGAAGCCTGTAAAAGATATATAACTGTGCACTAGTCATGACTCTCCTTCCTGACTGTGAGGAGCTTAGAAAGCAGCCACTGAAGTGATCCTTTGCTTAACAAAAGACATTGGGATGAAATTGAACTGGCCTTTTTTGTTGTGTATTTGTGGATGGTGTGATTGCACACAGTTTAAATGAGTCATTGCTCACCACATAGCCAACTGTATAGCAGGTCATAATATTGATTTAATGCTGTTCTCTACGATCAAAAGAGCTTGATCTCCTTTTCGAAATCAATGCCTTAACGGTTTGAGTATGCAGACATTTTTATCTTTGGTGGAAAATAACTTTTAGTAAAAAAAACAGTTTGGAAAAAATCCTATAAGAATCCCAGTAACTATTCATTCAATGTTAAAAAAGATCATATTGTCTTAATTAGTGGTAGATGACACTTCAAATTTTATTTTCAATCTGATAGCAAATGAACTAAGAGCCACTATCTCTGGGGCAGTCTATGAGCTTTTATGTGTGAAGGAGCATACTTAATTATGAGGTACATTTGTCAATATATTAAATCAGGGTACATTTTTATTAGGCCTTGTGAATACCAGAGTGGATTTTAACCTAAATTTGAAGACGTATGCTTGCACACATGCATATGTATATAGCTTGCTCAAAATTATTGATACTCCTGGCAGATTTAGCCTGAAGGTTGCATAGTTAATACATAGTTCAATGATTCCCTTGTTTTTGCTAGAATTTTTACAAGAAAGCACGGCATGTTGAAAATAATTTATAACCCTTTTAATAATCAATGGAATAGTTTGTACCAGCATTACATCAATTAAAAGGTTCCTAAAACGACTGACTACGCATTTAATTTTGACTTTTTATTTTTTTTGCTTGCTGTCTTCAGTTTAGTATTTTTTCAAACATTTAACCACATTTGTACTGTTGCCACAGTAGGGAACACAACTTTCAAATGTTGCAGTTTACTAACTTATAATTAGTTTGCTGTTCGCTATATTTTAACAGAATTTTGACCTTTAAGTTTACAAAATCAGAAACTAGAGCCATCTGCAGGAATATATTACTGTCACTATGTTACACTCTCACTGAATTTCTGACCATTACCAATCGCTCCCACTGTCTGTCTATTTCACTTCCATCTGGTCCTGCAATATTTGTTACCAATCCTGCCAGCACCCACAACTTTAATTGATGCAATGTACAATTCAACAATTGTATATGCAATGAATGATTTATTATAATTGAGCAAGAGTAGAATAATGATAACATATTCAAAAAAATATATCTGGTTGGACTAACAAATTTGCATGTAAACTACGGTACAAAAGAAAACAACAATGTATCTGACTGTAAATAACTGAATATATAAGCTAGAATTTCTATAAAAGAGTATGACAAAAACAGATGAAATCCTTGAAACATTTGAAAAAAAGGTTTAATTTAGATTTTCTGAACATTATTACAAAAGAATCACTCAGGACACGTAAAATAAACAAAGTAAGACGGCTCAATGAAACTGGGACGGCTATTCCACTGAAATTGCTGTCCAGAAAGAATATATGGTCTCAGGCTACTATGGCTCTCTTCTAAAATTCACACACAAATGCTAAATGCGCTCTCTAATAGTGCTGTCTAATGGATTCAAATGAACCTTGAAAGCTTTGACAGGATAGGACAGCTTTCTTTGTAAAACTTCCTCTTGGGGTTTGGGACTATATTGTGTGACACTCAGGCACTGATAAATTATGTTATTTCTACTTCAAAGGAGTTTGGGCCTGAAGGGAAGGAGGAATCTTCTTCCCAGTCTGAAACTGGTGGGTTCTTGGGTGGGGGGGTGTTGGCTGGTTGCAACCCTGTCAAAGTCCACATTCTGCATTGCATCTTTAAATGGAATTTAACATATTTTATTCAATAGATTTATTTGTTTTTGATTTGATTTATCTTTCAGTTTAATGATTAGATTTGGTAATATTTTTTTTTTCCAATCACCAGTGTTGATACTAGTCCAGACCTTTGCAATATTCCAACAATCTTCGACATAATTTTACAACAAACCAATGAGTCCACTATGTCATTATATATGAAGCTGAGGTAAACCCAAAAGGAAAACACACTTCAATAACCATACATATGTGCAAAATATGTAAAACTACAGAACTTAGAGGTGGTTCAGTTTGTTTAACTTATGAATATTCTTCAGTGGGACCAAAATGTTTTATAGGGTGGGGGAAGGGTTGTGGTTTGATTTGTTTTTTGAGCCATGGACCCTGGGTACTATGCAGTCATTTATAACATTATTCAACTATAACCTTGTTTTTTAAATCAATTTACTCTAAACCTTAATGTGAGTTAAAGGTTTGCCCCGGTCTGGAACATTTAAACAAAGCTGCCAATGTATAATGGAATAGCAAAAAGAAATGTTGCAATGGTTCAGTCAAAGTAATTTCAATAGACTGAAAGGTTTGCTGTGGTGGATGATTTTAAACAGTTGAACAAATGAATGAATCAATGAATGAATGAATGAAAAAAATGATATGAGAAACAAGTTAAGTCATACAGAAGTTGCATTTTCCAAGAATATATATTTTTTAAACATCATGGGGTTTCCTGTTTTCTTTCCTTTACACAATGCTGTTCCATTGTGGCTTTATCTTAATTTAATAAGGAGAGCCTTTAAACTGTTGCAAGTTTTTTTGTATCTGAGGTTAAAATTAGAATTTCAAACACGATAAAGACCAAAAGATTTTTACTTTTACAAATGTAAAATCTAGAATAGAAATGAGCTGCAGTTAGCAACTTAATTGTTTGTAATTCATATGCAGCCATATAATTTTGGTAAGGGTGTGGAAATGTGTAAAATATTATATTTGATATACCATTACTTTAAAATATATTTTTTAAATATTTTACTATACTAGACATAGTAGTAATGTTTTTTTTAAATAAAGGATCTGTCAAAATTATCTTAATTAGCAAAGCCTAAAATTAGATGACTATTTGCAAAAAACAGACACACAAAATTTTTTGCTCCAAATGATCAGTTCATTGTAATTCTACTAATGTGATGAATGTGTTTGTGTCGATTTTTACATTAAAGCTTTGTTCTTTACAGCCTTTGAAACATGAAGAAGAGTGTCAAAGGCTAACACATATTTATTCATATTTTTTTTCCCTTTTTTTATTTTACAGCTAGGAGTATGCATTGTTTTTTTGTTTGTTTTTTTTCTGCACAAACTGGCTGACATGATAGGATAAAACAGTGCAAAGCAGTCTTCTAGGAGTTTCATCTGGTGCACCTTTTCAACAAACACCTAGCTAAAATCCCTGAGTAGTTCCAGACATTTTTCTATTTGCTTATTAGCTCCAAATAGCCAGCTAGACTCTTGATTATAGTGAGATGCAATAAAAAAGATATAATAATTAAGATAATAAGATAATAAGATAAGATAATAAGATAATGAGAGCAGCCAACAAATACTCAGCACACTGAAGTACATGAGCCAAGTGGTAGCTTGTTAAACTTCCCACCTTTTTAAATCCTTTCTCTCCCTTTAAACTTTTAGCTGCTCATAAATTTTAGTTGTAAAATGTATCAACAGCGCAAATACTGCAATGCTTTCCATAATGATATTCATCATGCCAAGGTTTAATTTAGTATAAAATGGAAATATGTGTGTGCATGTACAGTGGGGCAAAAAAGTATTTAGTCAGCCACCGATTGTGCAAGTTCTCCCACATAAAATAATGAGAGAGGTCAGTAATTTTCATCATAGGTACACTTCAACTGTGAGAGACAGAATTTGAAAAAAAAATCCAGAAATTCACATTTTAGGATTTTTAAAGAATTTATTTGTAAATTATGGTGTAAAATAAGTATTTGGTCACTTCAAACAAGGAAGATCTCTGGCTCTCACAGACCTGTAACTTCTTCTTTAAGAAGCTCTTCTGTCCTCCACTCGTTACCTGTATTAATGGCACCTGTTTGAACTCGTTATCTTTATAAAAGACACCTGTCCACAGCCTCAAACAGTCAGACTCCAAACTCCACTATGACCAAGACCAAAGAGCTTTCTAAGGACACCAGGAAAATAATCTTAGACCTGCACCTGACTGGGAAGAGTGAATCTACAATAGGCAAGCAGCTTGGTGTGAAAAAATCAACTGTGGGAGGAATTATCAGAAAATGGAAGACATACAAGACCACTGATAATCTCCCTCGATCTGGGGCTCCACGCAAGATCTCATCCCGTGGGGTCAAAATGATCATTAGAACAGTGAGAAAAAATCCCAGAACCACACGGGGGGACCTGGTGAATGACCTGCAGAGAGCTGGGACCAAAGTAACAAAGGTTACCGTCAGTAACACACTACAACGACAGGGAATCAAATCCTGCAGTGCCAGACATGTCCCCTTGCTTAAGCCAGTGCATGTCCAGGCCCGTCTGAAGTTTGCCAGAGAGCACATGGATGATACAGCAGAGGATTGGGAGAATGTCATGTGGTCAGATGAAACCAAAGTAGAACTTTTTGGTATAAACTCAACTCGTCGTGTTTGGAGGAAGAAGAATACTGAGTTGCATCCCAAGAACACCATACCTACTGTGAAGCATGGGGGTGAAAACGTCATGCTTTGAGGCTGTTTTTCTGCTAAGGGGACAGGACGACTGATCCGTGTTAAGGAAAGAATGAATGGGGCCATGTATCGTGAGATTTTGAGCCAAAACCTCCTTCCATTAGTGAGAGCTTTGAAGATGAAACGTGGCTGAGTCTTCACACCACCCGAGCAACGAAGGAGTGGCTCCGTAAGAAGCATTTCAAAGACCTCTGTTATTGCCAACAAAGGTTATATTACAAAGTATTGAGTTGATTTTTTTTTTTAATTGACCAAATACTTATTTTCCACCATAATTTACAAATAAATTCTTTAAAAATCCAACAATGTGAATTCCTGGATTTCTTTTCACATTCTGTCTCTCACAGTTGAAGTGTACCCATGATGAAAATTACTGACCTCTGTCATCATTTTAAGTGGGAGAACAATCGGTGGCTGACTAAATACTTTTTTGCCCCACTGCATGTTTGTGTGTGTGTGCTTTTGTTTGCAGTGCTTAAACACCTACAGTGGGGTAAAACAGAATAGATTTTTTTCAAACACAAAGAAACAGTGCTGAAGGAGACGGTGGTGCAGGAGAGTACAGATTGAGAACAGCCACAGCACTGTTACTCACCGGAGTATTATCTGCTTTTAAAAAGGAGACAGACTGTCTTGGAGAAAACTGAGAAATCTGTAAAAAAAACAACAACAAAAAAAAACAGGAGTTTACCTTTTTTCCTCTCTGTCTGATTTAATGATTTGCAGTTCTCAATGTCTTTGGCTGGTGTAGCATGGGGTGCCTCAGGCCTACCTACGTGATCCTGACTCCAGAAGACTGTTTGTGCCTGTTTCCATTTTCAAAGCTCCATTACTCATGTCAGTTTAACTGGTTTATATCAAACCCACAAGGATTTTATACAGCTCTTTACATTAACCCTGATCCCAGCAAGACTTGTGTACCTGTCAACAATACCCCATGCATGGAAATGTTGCTGAACTGCAGAGCTCCTTCAGTGACAGACTGCTGCATCCTAGATGCACAAAGGAGCGTTTCCGCAGGTCCTTCCTCCCTGCAGCTGTCAGACTGTACAACCAAAACTGCTCCCAACAAATATATATATTTAACACCTGCACTGTATCTTACATTTGCACTAAACAACCACACTGCTATAATTTGCACATTATTTTCAACCTGATGTACATAGTGTTATTCTGTGTTGATGTACATATTCTGGCTATTATTGTATTTTTTTTAAATATATTTTTCTATTCTGTTACATATGTTGTATATTTGTTGTTTCTTTGTGTGATGGGGTAGACCCGTCTCTCCTCTCCAGCGCCCGCACGCAGACAAATATACAAACAGGGCCTGACCGTAGAGTCTTTTTCTTTTCGTTCTCCCTCTGTGTCACCTTAAACGGCCCTCTACCTCATAGCGCTTCTTCCTTTTACCACTCGTTCGGTCGTGTCAAGGGTGCACACTTGAGCACGTTCCTACACCTTAAATTACACAAACATCAAGTCACATCTTACCGGTCTGTGTGTCGGGAGGGCTGCGTGTCTGTCGGCTCGCGGCGCACTTCCGGGTTTCGATACAGAGAGTCAGACTAGGGAGGTATTTATGGGATTATTGTGGAAGTGAGAATTATTTATTTAAGTGATGTTAATAACACTGAAAATGAATGTAAGATGTTAAGGATATCTGTTTTCGTAAAATTAAGTATATTTAAATACTGTAATTTATTTTTACTCTCGAGTGATTAAAGGGGCGGGGCTACCTGTGTATTAAGGCTGCGCCGCCGCAGACTGAGCCAGTTGGTGTTTGGAACCACAGAAGGCAGTTGTTCCTGGCCTTTCTGTTTAGCGAATCTTTGTGAAATGTGTTAAGTGGACTTTGGAGCGAAGTCTGATTAACTGGAGAAAGTGGGGATTGTTAAGGGGATTTTTCCCTCATTTTTCTTTTTTTTTTTTCCTTGGATCCAAATTGCAATTTTTTGTTCCACCTGGTAAAGGAGGGGTGTGAATAAAGCTGTATCGTCACCTTACTCCGACATCCTTCTGTGGTTCATTCTCAGTCCGTTTGAGCTGGATATATTTACCACGGGCCACTGGAGGTGCCATAGGAACTGATTTCATGACAGTGGTGTCAGAAGTGGGATTATGGCTAGTCGGAGGAAACCAGGTCGACCACCAAAACCAAAGCCGGGACTGAGTTTACAGCAGCAGCAGATGGAGGAGCAAGCTGGAGCTCCAGTGGACACTGGTTCCGAAATACAAACATCTGCTGAGGAGAAAAGGGAGCCTACAGAACATAAAACGGGGACTGAAGGGGAGCTGTACCCAGAGGGTCAAGACGACACGGGAAATGAGGTTGTCACTCTGCTTCAGACCTTCATGAAAGCTCAGCAGAAAAAAGAGGATACATTGATGCAGGTGCTGCAAGACCTGAGGAGGACGGTACAGCCAAATAGGACTGGTTCTGTTGCATCTGTAGATAGTTCCCATTATGGATTACCAACACCATTAACTCGCAGGGACCAGAGGGCGGAGTCGTCATCGTCATCATCTTCTTCAACGACCACCAACAGGAGGAGGAATCGGCGGCGCAGGGAGTCATGGGGGAGGCGTTCTGACCCAAAACTGCTCCCTTACGAGACAGCGCAGGATATTGAGGATTATTTGCTACGCTTTGAGAGGATTGCCAAAACATGGAAATGGCCAGAGACTGAATGGGCATGCCGTCTGGTGCCACTACTCACAGGTAAAGCTTTAGCAGCATATACGGCTATGGATGAAGACAAAGCTCATTGCTACAAAGAGCTGAAAGCTGCTATATTGACTAAATTTGATGTCTCACCTGAGACCTACCGCCAGTGTTTTCGCGCCGCTAATGGCATCCCTGGAGAAAGCCCTACTGAGGCCTATCACAGGCTGAAAGGACTCTACAGACGTTGGGTTCAACCTGCACAAAAAACCAAAGAACAGATCGGGGAAATCTTGATATTGGAGCAGTTTCTGTGGATTCTACCAGGCGAGGTGAGGACCTGGGTCATGGAGCATGAACCAAAGGATGGACAGGAGGCGGCAAAACTGGCAACCCAGTTTTTCAATGCTCGGAGGGGAGGACATAAAGCAGAGATCGTCAGGAGCTGTCGACCAACATCGCATAAGATCTACCCAAGAACCAGCACGGAGTTTGGTCGTCGGGATGTACCAGGTGACTCCCGCCGTGAGGGGACTCGACAACAACCCGGTAGGACATTCGTTTGTTATTACTGTCAACAAGTAGGACATAAGGCCTCTGTTTGCCCCTTGCGCAAAGACAAAGTAAGTGGAGCCTGTTATCCTCCCCGGGATGAGGGAGAGAGTTCTGACTTGGACATAACCAAAGCCCAGTATAAACAAATGACTGTGAATGGATGGGTTGTGAATGCCTTATTGGACACTGGTAGCTGCATGTCTCTTATTAATCAGAAAAATGTGCCAATACAATTGGTTGACTTTGGGAGACAAGGGGAGGTGGTGTGTGTTCACGGGGATAAACATGCTTATCCAAAAGTAGATTTAAATGTGATTATTGATGAACAGTCATATTTTATTACGTTTGGTGTTAGTAAGAGTTTACCTGTTGATGCAATTTTGGGTCGTGACTTTCCGGTACTAGGTGACCTGTTAGAAAAAACAGTACCTAAACAGACTCCTCCTCAGTGCAGTGAACCATTATTTGATACACCCCTAGTTTCAGGCCCTGTGCTCACACGCTCCCAAACAAAGGTCCTTCCCTTACCAGACTTAGACGACAGTCTATTTGGGGAGGGTAAATATAAGCCTAGAAAGACTCGTGGCCAACGTCGTTTTGAAAAAAGGTTAGGGGCCCCAACACCTGAACTAGAGACGTTAACCCGGGACATACCATCAGACATTGCGGCCAAACAGCGAGAGGATGAAAGTTTAAGGGAACTGTTCAGGGAAGCTGAAAATGTTAAGGATACGGCAGGCAAGTTGAGCCCTTCTTTCACTGTGGAACAGAATGTCCTTTATAACATTTATAATGATGGTAAACGGCTTGTGGTTCCTTTCAGTTGTAGACCGATTGTGTTGCATTTAGCACATACCATTCCATGGGCAGGACACCTAGGTCGTCACAAAACCTACTTAAGAGTGGGTGCTCGTTTCTATTGGCCGACAATGTACACTGATGTGCGGACATATTGCGCCACTTGTGCCGTTTGTCAAAAAACAGCACCACCACGTCATTCAGACCGAGGCTTATTACATCCCCTACCGATCATCACCACACCCTTTCGAAGGATAGCAATGGATATCGTAGGTCCGCTGACAAAAAGTAGTCGGGGTCATCAGTATATTCTGGTTATTTGCGATTATGCTACCCGGTTTCCTGAAGCATTTCCCTTGCACACTATTACCGCTCCCGCAGTTTTACGGGTTTTGGTACAGTTGTTTTCGAGAGTAGGAATACCAGACGAGATCCTCACCGATCAGGGGACCAACTTCACATCAAAATTGATGCGGTTATTCTATGACCAATTAGGCATAGCACCAATCAAAACTACTCCTTACCACCCACAAACCGATGGGTTGGTAGAAAGATTCAACCAAACACTAAAACGCATGTTGCGGAAGTTTGTCCAGGACACAGGTAGGGATTGGGATCGGTGGTTGCCCTTCCTTCTTTTTGCCTACAGAGAGGTGCCACAGGCTTCCACAGGCTTTTCTCCGTTTGAGCTTCTATACGGATGGGATGTCCAAGGGCCCCTCGATCTGCTCAAAAAGACCTGGGAGGCTTCTCCACCTGGTGAAGGAAAAGGAATCATCTTATATGTGATGGAAATGAGAGAGAGGCTAGCAAAGTACCAAGAAATGGCCCGGTACAATCTGCAAGAGGCCCAGAAGACACAAAAGACCTGGTACGACCAGCGGGCAAGACACCGTGAGTTCCAACCAGGGCAAGAGGTGTTGTTGTTGCTTCCTACCTCCACATACCAGTTGGTGGCAAAATGGCAGGGGCCTTACACTATTACCAGGAGGATGGGGCCAGTGACCTATGAGGTGCATCATCCGGATAAAAGAAAGAAGACACAAACTTACCACATCAACTTGTTGAAAGAGTGGAAGAACCTAAACCCTGTTCCTTCATATATAATAACGAAAGGCTCAGAAGATATTGACTGGGAGGGAGCTATTCCGGAGAGGCAAACAAGTAAACCAAAATTGGACCACCTAGAGCCTTCTCAGAGACAGCGGCTAGAGGCCTTGCTTAAAGAAGTTCCATCCCTTTTTGAGGCTACTCCTGGACGAACTACATTGACCCAACATCAAATCCGACTGAAGGAGACAACTCCCATTCGGCAGCGCCCATACCGGGTTCCCCAACAGTTGGTGGAAAAAATGAGGTTGGAAATCCAAGAGATGTTAAAGACGGGCGTCATTGAGCCATCCACCTCTGAATGGTGTAGTCCTGTAGTCATTACTTTCAAGAAGGATGGGTCACTGCGGCTTTGTATGGACTTCAGGAAGCTGAACTCCATCTCAAAATTTGATGCCTACCCCATGCCCAGAGTAGACGACCTGTTGGAGAAAGTGGGTTCAGCCAAATGGATAACCACTTTGGACTTGTGCAAAGGGTATTGGCAGGTACCTTTAGAAGCCGAGAGTCGACCCTACACTGCCTTCAGAGTTCCATCAGGCCTGTATCAATTTACAGTGATGCCTTTTGGGCTGCATGGAGCCCCTGCTACTTTCCAACGAGTGATGGATCAGGTTCTCCAAGGCTGTGACCATTGCAGCGCCGCCTACCTTGATGATGTGGTAATTTACAGTCGAACCTGGGAGGAACACCTAGAGCACCTGTCCTTGGTCCTGCGGAAGATCCAGCAAGCCGGGTTGACTTTGAACCCCGCCAAATGTATCTGGGCTCGAAAAGAAGTGCGATATTTGGGATACTGCCTAGGTGGAGGACAGATTAGACCACAAGTGGATAAGGTTGCTGCGATCCAAAATTGCCCAAGACCCCGCACCAAGAAAGAGGTGCGTAGTTTCTTGGGAATGGCAGGGTGGTATCGTCGGTTTATACCCCATTTCTCCACCATTGCTGCTCCTCTCACTTCCCTAATCAAGAAAGAAATGAAAAATCCAGTAGTATGGACAGAGGTCTGTGAAACAACATTCACTAGATTAAAGTCCCTATTGTGTAACTCTCCTGTTCTGAAGAGCCCCATTTTTGAACAAAGGTTCCTGTTACAAGTGGATGCCTCGGCGGTAGGATTAGGGGCGGTCCTGCTACAAGGTGACTCCGGAAACGAGCAGCCTGTACTTTACCTCAGCCGTAAGTTGCACCAGCGAGAGACAAGGTATTCCACGATAGAAAAAGAGGGTCTGGCTATTAAGTGGGCACTGGAAAGCCTACGTTATTACCTGTTAGGACGTGAGTTTGACCTAGAAACGGATCATAGGGCCCTAACATGGATTAACTCAATGAAAGATCACAACAGTCGTCTTACACGTTGGTACCTGGCATTGCAGCCCTACCGGTTCAAGATACGTCATCGGGTGGGGCGTACCAATGTAGTGGCAGATTACCTTTCTAGGTTGCCTTACAATTGCAACCTTGGGGAAAGGGGGAATGATGTGATGGGGTAGACCCGTCTCTCCTCTCCAGCGCCCGCACGCAGACAAATATACAAACAGGGCCTGACCGTAGAGTCTTTTTCTTTTCGTTCTCCCTCTGTGTCACCTTAAACGGCCCTCTACCTCATACCCGCTTCTTCCATTCCCCACGTTCGGTACGTGTCAAGGGTGCACACTTGAGCACGTTCCTACACCTTAAATTACACAAACATCAAGTCACATCTTACCGGTCTGTGTGTCGGGAGGGCTGCATGTCTGTCGGCTCGCGGCGCACTTCCGGGTTTCGATACAGAGCGTCAGACTAGGGAGGTATTTATGGGATTATTGTGGAAGTGAGAATTATTTATTTAAGTGATGTTAATAACACTGAAAATTCAGTCAAAATAAACGTTGTTAAGGGTTATTGTTTTCGTTTTTTTAAGTATATTTAAATACTGTAATTTATTTTTACTCTGAGTGATTAAAGGGGCGGGGCTACCTGTGTATTAAGGCTGCGCCGCTGCAGACTGAGCCAGTTGGTGTTTGGAACCACAGAAGTCAGTTGTTCCTGGCCCATGCTGTTTAGCCGATTCTTGTGAAAGGTGTTTTAAGTGGATTTGGGGCGAAGTCTGATTAACTGGAGAAAGTGGGGATTGTTAAGGGGATTTTTCCCTCATTTTTCTTTTTTTTTTGTCCTTGGATCCAAATTGCAATTTTTTGTTCCACCTGGTAAAGGAGGGGTGTAAATAAAGCTGTATCGTCACCTTACTCCGACATCCTTCTGTGGTTCATTCTCAGTCCGTTTGAGCTGGATATATTTACCACGGGCCACTGGAGGTGCCATAGGAACTGATTTCATGACACTTTGGCTGCTGTCTACGACCGAATTTCCCCTGGTGGGACTATTAAAGGATTATTCTATTCTATTCTATTCTATTCTATACAGAAGTATAGCAAACTCATGTTTAGACCTGTTAAGAAAAACATTATCTTATTCTTTTTATGTCATTACTAAAACTCTTTTTGACTTCTGTGACAGCCTTTCATGGTGCGTCTTACACACTTCAAATTACCATCTGCAAGCCTTTTGTTTTGTTTGTAATTTAAAGGGACTCTAAGGAAGTTTAACAGCAAATAAATGTATAGAGCTGCAAAATTTCTTCCTCATACATAATCCAGCAATGTCCTGGTCAGTAAAAAGAGCCCTGGGCTTTTCACCGTGGTTGCTTTTATATGCCTGTAAAATAACTTTATTAATTATTTTTTGTTACTGTTCGGGTCGAAAAAGTAGCGCTCCCTCTGCGCCTCCTAATGTGTGACGACGTCATGCGCGTTCACGTTCCATCGCTTCCTGCAGCTAAAACTGTAGCAGGGATAGCGTTGGAAGCATGGATTCTGCCATATGATTCTGCCGAGAACAAGAAGAGAGCTGCTTCAAGCACCACCAACACTCCAGCCCTAGATAACCAAGAGTTTATTCCAGTGCTATAAAGAGGGAGAAACACGAGTCGGATCGATGTAGGCAAAGAGCCAGAGTAAACATCGGTGCGGGCGGCGTTTGAGAGGAGAACGCTGAATCTCTCGGTATGAGAAAAGACCTGCAGCTGGTGTCATGTTTGCTTGAAAGGTAAGAAATCTTTACTGAATAGTATTTAGTAAATACGTGGGGGGAAAAGAGTAGACGCGTTCAAAGCGGGGGTTTGTGTACTTTGTCCGCAGTAGGAACATGTTTTAGGCTAGCTCTGTCGTGCTCACAGCTGAGCATTGTTTAGCTAATTTGTTGGGATTATGAGAAAAAAAAAGTTCTAACTTTACCGGAGTATCTAAACTTTGTAAAACTATAGGAGTCTGATAGGTAATTATAAACAAAATTGTTATAACATCTCTGTAATAATATAATTGTAAACAAAATGCAACTCCTGTTCCTGGTTATTGTTCTCCTCATCACAAAAAATAAATAGGTTCCTGTTCTCCTCATCACAAAAAATAAATAGGTTCCTGTTTGATGAACAGTTACCCTGTTTTTGTAATTTATGTAGGCTATAGGCTTTTTTTCTGTGTAGCATCAACTCGATGGATCAACAGGATGAAGCTTTAGATGATCCAATAGTTTTGAAAACAAGTGTATAAGTAACAAATTATTCTCTCTGAAATTCTATGTGTATATGTCAGTATGTATTGTCATATTTTGCTCCTATATTTTTATATTCTGCTGTTTTTAGGACCAGAATTGAGATTGATGGAAAAGGAGCTTTAGACCTACATGATTTAAGATTATTTATCTCCAATCTCATATGTTTTATAATTACGATTTTTTTTTTCTTGTAATTTTTCTAAAATAATTTACTGGATACTTCTACCACAAACAAAATGAGAATGAACACCAAGACAGTTTGTAGTTTTTGCTCTGGCTGAAATTAGAACAATGTCTCCCCAATACTAGCATCTGTATCGTTGCATGATCGCTTCCACAAAATTATATATCACTATGGTGGATTTTATTTGCTCTACAGACATTGCAGTATTTATTTTTTTTGTCTCTTTGCAGGACCACTTCTAAGCTGGAGTCTTCCCAGAAAAAAACATCTTGATGTACGCGTGGAAACGCTTTGCATTCTCATATGGCATCTATGAAGCCAGGACATTCCGTGCTGCATTAAACTACAAACACCATAACCACCTTCCAGTGCATGTGAACAGCTCTCAGCTCTGCCAGCGGACTCCCAAAAAGAACTTTCAGCCAGATGACCCCAGGGCCCTGGGTCCTGTCTCCAGGATCATCCCTCCTCCTACAGCTGAATTGGGGCTGACACCGCAATGCAGAGGAGAGATAATGATGATAACCAAATGTCTTCTCCATTTTGGTGGAAGAAAATGACTTTTCCATGACTTGATAAGTGATCCCCTAGCAAAAGCTGATAAAATTCTAAGCTGAACACAGCAAATGTATGTATGTAATTATGACAAATACAAATATGCAAGAATGTTTTGCTACAATAACAATAAAAGTAAATAGTATTTCTGAGTTGGTCATGAGTTTCATGTTGGTTTCTGTGGAACGGGACTTCTTTAAAACCAACGTAAACCACAAATGGGTCGGGGGTTTTGTCCCTGATCCTCCATACACAGCATGAAGAAAATCACAAGCTGATTGTCTGCACCAAGACGTCCACTTTGCTAAATACTCTTTAGGCAGAGTAACGATACTCCCGGTTACCATATCCAGATTCTTGGCTGTCACGCAGAGCCTCTACGTCGGCCGAGCCAAACGCAAGGTTCCTTCATCCAAGAAGAACAAGTTAAAAGAAGCACGTCTGCTCAGACACCCTTCTGGATCCCGTCTACAGTACTTATTTTCCAGGTCTGAGGGCATCAGTCGGCAAATGCAGCAGGTGCACAGAGCTCGCTGACCCTGGTGTGCCTCTACCTGCTCCTCTCCCTGCTCTCCTCAGAAACTTGTGAATAATCAGTTGGACTGGATTCCTCAAAAGAAACATAAGAAGGTTTACAGGTGAATGTGATGAAATGCATGTTTTATATAAACTTAACTGAAACAAGGCATGAAGTGTTTTGGTCAAGGTTTTGTGTTTACAATGAAAAAAACAATGTTGGTAATACTTTACCTTGGTGCAAAATACAAACAAATGTGGGTAGAGTACACAAAAGTTGTACTCAAGTAATAATAGCAGTACCTTTACTTGAGTAAAAGTAGCTGTCAAAAATGCTACTCAGTGAAAAAGGTTTTGGTAAAAAAGTTGCTTGCGTACTGTGTAACATCTGTATTTAAAATATCAGACACCTTAGCACGTAATTCTTGGTAAATTCAGGTATTTCATATAGAGTAAAATAAAACAAAATAAAATCATTACAAAAAAATTGTTTTGAGCAGAGGAAACCCTTCTCGAAGGAATTTGTTGAAATATAAAACTGATACAGTAGGTATTAATATATCTTACAAGGTAAAATGTACTTCCAGTGACCATTTACAGTGTTTACTGTATATTCACTTGACCTCAAATTGAAACAAAAAGCTCATCATTCAGATTACATAAAAAATTATATGTAGAAACAGGAGCTTTCCTGTAACAGAGTGTAGCTCCTTGTCTGGTTTATTTTGGGTTAAAATATGTTTGCTTTTCATTCTGTGAAGCATCTAAAATTTTACCCAAGTGGGACAATGCTTCATTATATTACTCAATTAATATATAATTAAAAAAAGGATAAAAAAATACATTAACATTTGTTTTTTATTTGTAATTTTTTCTTCAAAAATTTAACCCAGGGGATTTATTAATCAACATGATTTATTAATTTATCTTTATTATTTGGCTTCATACTTGATTCACTTTGCTACAAATTTTCCCACGTATCATATCCTAGAAATACACAAAAATTGATTTGGTCTAAATATCTTCCATCACATTTATTACCTCAGTCGAAGTTATACGTGCAAAGCTGGAAATTGTCGAGTATAGAGCTGACTACGGTCTTTATGATCGCTTGCAAGTGCACGTACAACATGCACGCCTCATGAACGAGCTTACCGTGAAGACTGCAGTTACGCCTTTAGCCTGATGTGGCAATTGCGAGCACAAAATTTCAAACTTCCTTAGAGTCCCTTTAAACCAAGATGTCTTGCTTTGCAAAGTCAAGGCATAACAAAGGGCACGTGTAGGCCAATAAATATACAAACTATATACCACCTGTTCTATAAGCAATTGCAAATAAGTTATAATCCGAGCTTGTATTTGTTTCTCCTTTGCTAAAAAGGATGCTCTTTTCCATTTTTCAATGCCATTCCAAAAATATATATGAATCACCCAGCACATTTGATTTTTTTTAAGCCTTGTTAAAGTATTAACACTCCTAGAACTTTTTTTCTTATGGTGTCACATTACAACCACAAACTTCAGTGTATTTTAATGGAATTTTTATACGACAGACCAACACAAAGTGAAAATGTTCAAGTGTTTGCAAAGTTTTTACTATAAAATATATGGGAAGTGTGATGAGCATTTGTACTGAATGCCCTTTATTTTGACAATAACAGTGAAGATAGGGTTGCAAAGCCATTTCTTAGGCCTTGGGACTACAGTAAACCACAGTGAGAGCAATTATTCACTAATGGAGAAAATGTGGAACAGTGGTAGACCTTCCCATGAGTGGTCTGCCAACCTACTGAGAGCACTCCTAGAGCCTATGGCTGATTCATCAAAGAGGTCACAAAAAACCCAAACAACATTGTAAACACAGCAGTCCTCACTTGCCATAGTTAAAGTGAATCATCATGATTCAACAACATGAAAGAAACAGGGCAAAAATGGCATCCCATGTGAAGGTTATAAGGCAAAAACCATTGACCAAAAGCCTCCACATCTGTCAAAAAAACAACTCTTAATAATTCACAATAATTTGGAGAAATATTCTATGGACAGACAAGACTATTGATCAATCTTTTGAAGGTGTGGTTCCCTTACATGTGGTTATTTCACAAAATCTACATCAATAGCCAAGAAATGTTCACAGTGGTAGCACAATGCATAGGATCAAGATGCCAAAAAGTATTTCAGTGTGGATGAATAAAGAACATTTTTCAAAGACGAGTGGGCCAAAATTCCTTCATGCTGATGTGTAATACTTGTTTTTACCTATTCCACCTAAAAAAGCTTGATGGCCGCCATTTTTGACAATGGTGGTACAACCAATTCCAAGTTTTAACTGTCACATGAAAATTGGTGGGTTTGCAAATTCTTCTTTAATGAATTAAATCATAATTTGAATTTGTTTTTGTTGTTTAGGTTATTTTTTTCGCAGTGTGACTGTCTCCCTTTCTGAGTCACTCCCTGTCTCCCTGTGACCGACGTATTTTTACCTGTTTCTGTTGTCTCATTAGTCTTCGTATTGTTGGCCTGCCCTTTATATACCCGATTGTCTCTCACGCCCTTTGCCAGTTCCTTGTCAAACCTTCCCTCTTGTGATCTTCTCGTTCTCACTATCATGCTTATAGAAACTCCTTAATTAAAATGGGAAACAATCAGTCAAAGCCGATCTCTGCGTCTGAGTCCATGCTTACAAATGTGGGTAGTTCTGCTGGGAATTTAAGATTTTTTTCTGCACAACTGACATTTTTCTTCTATCAACAAAATTGTACTTTGTCTCAATTGATATCCAGAAGTTGTTTTGCTGTCGAATGTGGAGATTATTTGTTTAAAAACTGTTCAGTTAAAGATACATGTATTTCGTCAGTACAGTGGAAAAAGGTAGATATCTCATATTTACCAGTATTGTAGAGTTCTGAGTTCTAGAGTATTTTTGATAAAATGTATTTATATTGTAATGTCACAAAGGAAAAAAAAGGAAATTAGTTTATGATACAAAATCACATGCAGTTGTCTCTGAGTTTCAGTTTATGCTTTTGGTGGTTGAAATTTGATAAAATTATGTAAGGTTCAAGTGATTGGAATACTTGTGCAAAGCTTCTATAATGTGATGATGGAGCTGAAAAAACAAATTAATTTATGTCTCTAACATTATGAACATATTTAGATAGAAATACAAAGTCTTTCCTGCTAGCAGGGCACATGTTCATTCAGATTACTTTTCAGTTCAGCCTTTTATCAGTTTAGGTCTTAAATGTAATATCATGACACCCAACTTGTTGTCATTTATTCAAATGTATACTCTTTATCAAATGTATGAATCTGGAGAATCCCCATTGCTCTACAAATATGTCCTATTTTAGCCTTTAAATACTTTAATTTTAGAAATAAAAACTTAAAACCTGGAAAACAACAGACTTCATACTATGGTGATAAATCAAAGATGAGCAAGGTAAAAACTGCACTGCAGCCTAAGGTTACAGACAAATGATTAAGTTAATGTTTTTGCTATTATCTCAAATGGCCTTTACTATAGGCACAGTTCATTCCTAGTTGTAATTTGTTTTTTCCCCTGAATCTTTTCATCTTCTATTCCTCTTCGGAGGGAGGGATACTTATTTTACTGTACCAGCTGACTCAAAACTGAATCAGTATTATCTGTGGACTCTGCTGATACAATATGTGAAGGATAATTCAATGTCTAAGTCAGTTGAAAGGTGATTTCATAAGTCAGAACCACATAGAGATATTACCCTGAAACTGGAGTCACTTTTGCTAAAGAGTTGCTAAAGTATGTATCTAAAAAATAATACTGTTTTTCAATTTACACATCCTAACGTTTTGAGTGTAAGCACTATAGGTTACCCTTGTTGGTGAACATGCAAACTGTACATATGTACAAAAAGAATATAGAATATACACTCATGATAAAAATACATGGGCAGAACTTAGACTCACATTAGGGTCTTTACTGATACTGACTGTACCCCAAAATGATAAGATGGCATCCGGGAGAGAAGGGCTTACAGAACATAGAGACTGTTTAAAGGCAAAGTCTCCTACCATGCTACAAACTTGTCCTTTGGACTATGAAAAAAACAGTGACGTGGGATATTTAGTAGGTTTTATTGTCTAAAAAGAGTTGTTCTTTTTTTGTCTGAATTGGAATGGTTGCTTCTAATGTTACTGAAATGACACGAACATCCCAATGGAATTGTCTGCTGTGTAGCACAGTAAAGAAGGCTCCGTCATGAACTAGGAAGCATTTCTTGAAAGGAGCGGTGGAGCTTCAGGTTGGACAGGTGCATCAAACCGCAGTAAGCTTTGTTAAAATGTTGCAGAAGGCGATCAAAGGCCCACGTCTGAGCTTTAATGACAGACTCTCCACAGGGGAATGCTATTGTTTACAACAACCATTTAAAAAAGAACTTAATCAAGGAGAATCCAGTCCATCTTTCCAAAATGGACTTCCTGTTACCTATTAAGCAAGAGCAGACAAGTAAGAACAATTAAGCTTTGCAGATTCTCGTCAGGCATCAAATTAAGGCAGGAAGACCTGATAAATCAAACTAATAAGGCAAGAAAATAGACCTAAAGGCTTGCCACGAATAAAAGCCTTCCTCAGATAACCCCATGGTCTTCCACAAGGGACTGAAATAAATAGGTAAAACCTTAAATAATTGAGGTTGATAATATGGGCGAGAGAAAGAGAGAGAGAGACTGTCATTGTACAACCACACTGGTTTCTTCCTACACTGAGGATTATTAGCTTTTACTATGCACACTGAACTCATCACCTCACCCCGTTGCTTTTCCTTAACTCATCATCTTGCTAATTATTCTCACTACAGGGAATGCTACAAAGAGGAACATCATTCTATCTCCTGTGGACTTTATGTCGTTTCATAAACTGTGCCTGTGTGTGTTCTATGCTGGTCTTACTGCTAGAATTAGCGTATGCTGCCGTACTCCCTAATTTTTACTTTAAGTCCTTAACCATAATTTTCTAGTCTCCTATTCTTCTGTGTGCAACTATAGGATGTTATGTGTTTTTGTTCTGTATGTTACTACAAATTTGAGCTTTTTTATTCTCTTCCTTAGCTCATTTTTATACATTTAATTTGAGTTATTTATTCTAATTTCTTTTGCATTGATTTTTAGGTATCATGTATGTGTGTATTACTTAATTATGATCCACCCATTATCAATACCATCTATTCAATGCAGGGTTCTGGGGACTTAGGCCCTGTTACCACAAAGACAAAAGGGTGTAATTTTAAAAACACAGTCTGTTAAAATGCAGCACAATAATAAAATATTTTATCCTCAAACCTAGCTTAAAATGAGCGCTTTATTCAAAAGCATGTAGTGTCTGTATTTCTTTGGATCCAGTTTTTGCTGTGGTTGATTGAGGAAAGAGTATTCTAGGATCCATAATGAGGTCAGTATTTGTTTTTAGCACCTAATTTTTGGAACAAACTCAGAGATAAAAGAATCAAAAAGTATTGTGGCATGTAAGAACCAAATAAAAACTATAATATTAAATACCTAATACCTATTATAGAACTTCAATTTAAATTATTATTACTGATTTGATGTTTTTGTATTTTTCATTTTTGTATATATATATATATATATATATATATATATATATATATATATATATATATATATATTGTAATTTCAAAATATGGAAATATGTAAATATAATGTAAATATTTGTAACAAGTATATTATAATTGTAAAACTGTGTATAAGCGACATAGAGAGCAAGTGTGTGCATGTAGGTGCCATTATACTTGTGGACACACAATGGCACTAAGAGGCAGATGTCATAAGAATAACCAATTAACCTTCCTATGACATTTATTTCAGTTTTTTACTTTGTTTGTTACCAATGCTATTTTACTTTTGAATGAATTAAATAAAGAATTTATTCTAAACTTTATCATAGAGTTGCACCTCGGCATTACATACAGGAAATGGTGCAGTCATCCACTCAGAAAAAAATGCCAAAGAACTCTTACACATGGACACAACTGAGTCTGCTCCTTGTGGATGAGACAGCTATTTGATTAAATATCTTTGCTGCTACCCCTGGTTTTGTCTCTGTGTAGACAGGACCTTAATTATCAATTATTCAACATTTATTATACTCAAAATAATTATAAAAGATTTTTACATTTGGTTTCAATTAATTATCTTATGATAATAGAGCAGTTAGACAGGTAACTAAATAATGACCAACTAGGCCATATACTTGAAAGATTTGTAAGGCCCCAGTCAACATATGTGGAGAATGAGCCAGCAGATGCCCACGCATACCACTATTTATTTGCTTTTGTTCTTTTTTGTGTGGCCTAAACTTTTTATGAATATTAGTCAGAGTTCTGTTTGTTTTTCCAACATTATGCTACTTTGTCAGATCCACTTTAAATGAAATCTGCTCACATAATCAACACTTTTTTTTTTTTTTCAACCCATCTGTCTCTGCAACCTGGCAACTCACAATCTGATTCAAGATGCATCTGCAATGCTGCTTGATTAGGCAAGATGGCAGCTGAATGATGAATGAATTAGGTGCCATTAAGCTAGTACGGCTTGGTTTACAAAAAATAGGAATGACACGTAAATACAAATCACATAAAACTTATTAATTTGAGGTTACAGATAATTATAGTCTAATCTATAGAGTCATTTACCTGTGCTTTAAGCATTTACTACATTTAAACAGTTCTGCAAGCAGTTCATTATAAAGGAAAGACACATTAAAGGCTACTTTAAGTGTGAGGATTAACGTTAATCTTTGATATGTACAGCAGCCCCTGCAAAATATAGATAAAGGAATAGTCATATTGATCAATAATTATCGATAAATATCACGAAATGTAAAATATATATTTTAAGTGCCTCCCTCATCATTTTATTATTCTTTAATTAACTAATTTTAACTAAGAATTTAATTAAGTAATTTTTCAAACACTTCTTTTTATCATAACTAAATTTGTAAGACACAGAAACAAATCAAGAGACTTGAGTAAAATCAGTAGGTACAAAGAAAAGTAATATTATTAACCATTATTGTATACATATTTTTTAATTATGTTAGTAATCTTATCTTGGTGGTTTTTAATTTTTTTTAAATTTTATGACACTTTATAATATTAATGGCTGAAACCTTTGGTTTAGTTTGTCAATAAAGCTCGTTCTAATTCACTTCAGCTCTTCAGCTCTGGTTCAGCTGTTTGCTAAAGATAACCAGCTGGTCATCAGAGTGTAGACAGAGCTCAGAACACTGTTCCCAGTCACAGTGTTTTTAAAGCGTTCTTCGCTTCTTAGGACCGGGAGCAGAAACGAGGGGACATTTTAAAGGCCACAGGTGTTGTTAGCGACCTTATACGTTTCCTGTGTCTCTCTGTAACAGATTGGCAGCGAGTCGGAGGAGGGGAGTCCTATTTTTAAGACAGCTGATCATAGTTTAGTGTTTTAGTGTGTCGAGGATCGGTTCAAAGCGGGATGCAACCTTTTACCTGAGCCACTAACATTTATCCAGAACAAATTCCTCCGCTTCTTCCTTGCTGTGATATGTGACCATGGCGAAGTTATGGCGATGGTACACTTAGGGACTTATCAAAAAATTCTGTTTCAGCGCAAATCCTTTCATCCTTTTTGTGGTTTGAAAGGAGAGATGGTGGCTGACAGAGCTGCTTGGGTCAGTGTTAATGATTCATTTGGAGTAAGTAATTGTTATTGTGTTAAGCTACCTGACATGCTATGAATAAAAAAATTAGGGGAAAATTTTTTTCTATCGAACTTTTTCACCAACCCCTTTTTTTTTATATCACACCACACATCTATCGATCGATATATATTGCTATTGAATTATCGTCCAGCTCTACTTCTAATACTGAAGAGGAAAAGATAAAATGTGAAAATAATACCTAATAGTAGAGTATATATCAAATACATGTATATAATAAGTGTTCCCAATAAAAAGATTACATCACACCAATTTACTTAGCAATAATATATTTGTATCAAGGCTTAAGAGGACAGGTATTACATCTCTGAGTTAAAATGTGTTTTATACTTCCAACAAAAACAAATACCAGATTAGCAGGCAAGATGAGAACAACATTTTTTTGAAATTGTTGATTTACCTAAATAACATACAAAAGATGAATAATGTGTATTTTTCTTATAGGATTCTCTTGTATACACATACATGTGTTAAGCACTTGTGCTCTAGCTTTTGGCCTTTTAATAGGACAGTTTGAAGAGGATACTGTCGATGGTGAATTTTTTTAATCAAAACAAATAAAGAAAAAGCTTAAAGAAAATGAAGGGATTTCAGACATATTTTCAAGAAGGTTCATACATTGTTTTCCAATGTGTGTATGTGTTTTATTTATTAAAAGTGTACTTGCCCAGGAACCAGGATCTCTGGATTACAAACGTAAACAAACATTGTTTTCTTGTTTTAGATCAGTCTTTTTTTTTTTTATATATCAGAAATAACGTTGGATGTATTTTTATTTTATATTAGAACTCCTTGTTACTTTCTTCAAAGTGATAAGTTTACATAAGATTACTACACCTTTTAACACTTCAATTTGTCAGGGACAGGACAGCCCTATTTGTTAAGCCAGCATTTGAAGATATAAATATATGAACTCTGTGCAATTGACACACGGCAAGCAGCCGTAGAGCGATTTCCTTGTGAACTTCGGAGCTGAGCAATCCGACTTTACCTCAGTGTTAGAAAAGCGCCTTTGGGGTAAAAACGAGATCCGCTCAACTTGAATGAAAAACTGATTGTTGGGATTCTGTGTTGGTGCTGGTGTTTTTGGCTGTGTGTTTGTTTTCCTATCTTCTCTGCAGGGGCGCGGCAGGCTGATTGGCAGCAGGTGCAGCTCATCTGGGCTCATCCCTCCATCCATAAAAGAGGAACGGGAATTGCAAGCTGACGGCAGACTGTTCTCGCAGCAAGCGTGGTAAACACAGACAGCTTAGATTTACAGAAAATCTTCCTCAAGACTAAACTTAAAAGATTATTACTTACATTGCCTTCTGCGCAGATCCTGATCCAGAGCCTCCTCGTCCTCCTGGGGTTTCCTCCTCTTATCTCCTCTCCTCTGGAGAATTTTCCTGCTAACCACTTAGCTGCTTCCTCAGGATGTCCTCTTAGTCAGCCTCTGCACCATTGCCTCTACTGGTCAGTCCGTCCTCCGTTCGCCTGCCCGTCTGCCCGCTCCACCTGCAACACACACAGCCTGGACCCCTGTCAATCATCTGTCAGCCACTGGTAACATAATTCCACTTACCTCTTCCAAGATCCAATCCGCCCACCTCTCCAGTAATTCTCTTCCTCCCAATTCCGTTTCTCCGTCCCGTCTTCAAATCTAACCTCTCCATTTTCTAACAGCATTTCTCCACCCGATCCCATGAGACAACCAATGTTATTAATTCTGTAAATAAACATCATTTTATCCTACCACAACACTGCCTGGTTTTTCTGAGTTTGGTGCTGCCTTCTGAATCCTAAAATGACACTGATTTGAAACATGAAAAATAGACATTGCAAATTCGGAAAATGTTCAATATATGTTGTAATATATTAGTTAATATATATTGTATATATTGCTGAAATTATCGTTGGAACTATGTGAAATTAATATGTACTTATGTAGATTAAGGAAAAATACTTTACTTTGATATGATTACATGTAAGTCAGAGATATAAAACATGCAGGTGACGGTAAAACTGCTGTATCCAGTCTACCCGGTGTATTCTCCTTCAAAGGATGCAGCCCCTGAATTAGGACACAGCTAGACCTCACTGTGGACACAGCCTTTTATTTTTTTTACCACACCACTAAATTTCTGCTAGAAACTTTTTTTATATTTAACACCATCCTCTTTCACTTTTAAAATGAATTAAAAAATAATTTGTCATTGTGGGAGAAAAAACACTGTGGTTCAAGGCTGTGGACTCAGTACGGAATTAGTTTTCATTCCTAGATCAAGAGTTCATATGGAGGCAATTTGGTTCTTCAAAATATTCTATCACTACTAATGTCTGCATATACCCAGGTGGACATCATTAAATGTTATAAGTGCCTGTCTCTCAATAAATTAACGCAGAGACAAAGATCTTAATTATAGAGACATGTCCTGTATTGATAATCATTGAGGCTAGATTTGGCAGATATTTAGTTAAAAATGTTTGGTTTTATACTTTAATTAGGTTTCTATAAATGTAGACCTATCAGGTCCACATCCTCTCTCTGGGTAGTTCTGGTGGGATATTAAGATTTTTTTCTGCACAACTGATGTTTTTCTTCTGGCAAAAAAAACTCTATCTTGGTCTCAAATGATATCCAGAAATTTTGCTGACCAATGTATGCGTGCGTTGTTTAAAAAAAATGGCTGAGGAACCATGTTTTCCCCTCTCAGTACAATTTAAATGTATAGATATCTTATATTTATCAGTATTATTAAGTCCTAAATTAGTGTTTTTGGCACAATGTATTTATATTGGAATGTCACAAAGTAACATTTTACATTTCTTTCTGAAAACTAGGTCATGCAGTAACAAAATCAGAAGCAGTTGCTAGAATTTAAGTATATGCTTTCTGACATTTTTGCTCCCATTACAGATTTCTGGATTTGACCAATT
Organism: Apricaphanius iberus; assembly: GCA_028564705.1. Taxonomy (NCBI): domain Eukaryota; kingdom Metazoa; phylum Chordata; class Actinopteri; order Cyprinodontiformes; family Aphaniidae; genus Apricaphanius; species Apricaphanius iberus. Next base: position 652,366 of record JAPXFQ010001818.1, read on the forward strand.
TTCATTTTGAAGCCCAGATTTAGACTGCCACTTTTGATTGGTCTAAATCTAAATAAAAAATATGCTTAGGTTGAAATCATAGCTGAAAATATAGTTGATTTATTTCTAAATGAGATCCATGAATAGCTTTAACTCTGAAATCAGGTTTTCAGCAGCCTTATCTCAAACGACAATAATACAAATGATAGTGCCATATTAATTTAAAGAGTCTTAAGGACAGTAAAGTCATTATTTTGAAGCATCTGTTACCAGAGCTGAAAAGATTCAGGCAAGCAAAGCGACTCAGTTGCAGCAATTGTGACACAAAAAAATGACTACAATTCTGATAAACAATTGTAGAGCCATATGGATGGGTCTAAGTCACATAGTTTACCTTATAGCGACTGTAAACAGTCCCCTGCTCTGTCTACTTTTTAAAATAGGTAGTTAAATAGAATCTAAATGGCTAACCACCCAAAAAAAAATACAGTGAATTATTAGGTACAGAACTATTGGTAGGGGAGTAAATAGCCTCCCTGTAGGGTCTTTTCATTTTAATTGTGAAATAGTTTTAAATACATTTAATTTGTTCTTCAAAAAAAACATTTATTTCAACAATGTGAACAGCCAGTAGGCTGACTATGTGAAGCCACCCATGAATTTGATCCTCTTCTCTCATTTTCTGCTCCCACCAACTCTCTGAGTGTGTTCTAACACGATGCATAAATTCAGAACCAATTTTACACCACATTGACTGAGGTTCGCTTTCCAAACAGCCGTAGTCGAGCATTTGAATCCTACTCGACTCTCATCCAGTATAAGTGCACCAGACCAAGAGAGTGACTCTGGCTTCCAGTGCAGACATTCTACTCAGACTTAATAAAACTTTTAATCATTCCCAAAATATTTATGCTGCAAGGACTTTTTTATTTATTTTATGATCCATTGTACAATATCAGTGAAGAGAGTAAAAGACCATTTCATGTGATATTCGTTAACACTACCATTTTGCCTAATATTGAAATTTTCTGAAGAATAAACTTGTGCCTTCTCTGCTCTAACATTCTAAACCCTCATATTTTGTATACCTCAGTCAGTTGCTTGCAAAGTGGTGAAAGATTTGCTAGCCACATACGGTCACAACTTTACTCAAAACACAGTAAGAGATCTATGATGTGTTTGTTCAGTGTGTTTGTAGTGTGAACATATTTAAGTGTCTTTTTGACCTAAGACCGCAATGGAAAGGGAGTTGAAGTTACTTAAAATACCAGATAGTCATACATTGTTGCCATTTGTTTACCTTTTCAGGTGGATTCTACTACATGATGGTAAATTAGCTACCAGATAAGAAATTTGTGCATACATGCACTAAACAAACACCATCAAATCTTTTTTTGCTTTTTTCTATTTTGTATTTTTATGTTGTAAGTTATTCACTTCTGCTTTGCTTTTTTTGTTCTGGGTTAGTAGCAAAATATATTAAATAAAGGCTCATTTATATTAAACTTTTTTTAACTTGAAAAGTTTCAAGTTTTGCATTTATTATATTGTTTGTTGGCATATAGCCTATAGGGGAAATTGGAGGACAAATATGTCAATGTTTTATTTTTGTATGTAGCTTCCAACCGAAAAAAATATCTTAGCCTTTTAATCTGGTACATCCTTACAAGCAAGGCAGTTTTTTCTGTATTAAAACTGCTATTATTTTTAACACAGAGAGAAATCAACTGTTTTACCAAAGATTCTCTAAAAGAAAATGAGTTATATCAAACCAAATAAAATTACTTCACATCTAATGCTACTAGTGGGCATAGATAACATCCTGTGTACATTATGTTGATCAGAAAGTGTATGCTTGTATGTAAATTTGACAAATTAGTAAATGATAACATAATAATACCTATACCTATACTATAAGCCGCTATTTTTTTTTCTGTGCTTTAAACCATGCGGTTTATAATGCGATGCGGTTTACTTATGGATTTTTACGGCTAACGGAAACTAGAAGGTCTATTCGATCTATGGATTGTACAGATTACGTCTTTAACCAATGGATACTGTGCCTTTAAGAAAACCGGAAAAGAGACAGAGAGGAGGAAGTTTGGCCAAACAATAAAAGCAAAAGTTTAACAGACAGACATTAAGAGAGCGAGACAGTTTGCAAAGAATAAGTTTTCATGCACAATCCCTCATTATGGAAAACTAACGAAGAAATAGATATGTTGCAACCTTTAATATGAAGGCAGTTAATCTGGCTTTTAAAGAATGCGGCTTCACATACTGTTGGCATAAATGAATCAATGCTGAGACTTTGGCGACGCCAGCATGAAGAATTCTCTTCACGCAATAAAAGGAGAAAACCTTTCAGAGGCCCAAACTTGAAGTCTTTCTTGAAGATTGGCAGAGCACACAGAGAGAGGACGGACGAGATGTTTCCACCGTGTTGAAATGTTAAATGGGGGGTATTATCCTTCTTCCACACACACAGTACAATTATCTAGGGTAAAAGGAAAATTTGACCCTAAAGCATTCTTAAAATCTCGTATATATAAAAATCTACCTTTAAGAAATTTGCCTTCTCATCACTTCCATATTTGATGCCTGAGACTCTCTAAGTGCTCCTACCCTTTGGGAAACTCCTCCCTGCAGAACGTCATACACCGGCCATTTCACAGCATGCACGTGGAGTCAGACTCAGATAGTTTACAGAAGTTTTCAGTGTGTTGCATTTTAGTATTTAGGAAAAAAAATCACATGGGTGAACAAAGGCAACACGGGAGATTGTTATACGATATACAAAATAATCCGATATCTGACCCTAAAAGTGGGGTTTTTGAAGAACCAGAGAAAATTCAGAGGGTTTTACAAGATGTTTTACCTTTGTAATATATATCCTCCTTGGCACCTTTTATAAATATTAATCATTATGAAGCTATGTTTTGCATTGAAACTATAAAAACACAGAAAAATGAAGCTAAGTCTTGCATTCAAATCACAAATGTAAAGAAAAATGAAGCTATGTTTTGCACTGAAACCATAAATTCAAATAACTATAAATGTAAGTTTTGCAATGCAACCATGAAAGTACACAATAAGTAGCTAAGTTTTGCATTGCAACCATAAAAGCACATAAGTTTTGAAGTCAGAGTTAGAAATGCTAAGTCACAGTTCTTTCTTGTACAGGTTCCAATGGAGTAGCCTTGCCTTTAGGGCCAATCTGCTTATTAATCCACTATCAAAAAGGCTTTTGTTGAGAAAGCAGTCCTCTGTGAAGTTATTTGCGCAAATATAACAGATCTTTTTTGGTCTAGGATTGTTTCCAAAGATGAAGTCCAAACTCTTAGCCTTATAATTAGCCTAAGCTAATTGTAGCAGCTGCTACTCTACTGGAGACGAGTGGGTAGGGGAGGGGGAGGGGGAGGGAGAAGAGATGGGTGGAAAAAGAGGAGATAGGTGGGAGCAAGCGTTTCAGCACCCTCAATAACTACCAGCAGAGACTCAAAAATTATTCAAACATAAGTGGATGAGTCAAAGCAACACTTCAGGCATGCTTTTAATGAGGAAATAACATGTTATCAGTATGTTACACGTCAAAAAGTCAGTTTTGCATAATACCCCCTTTTAATAAAATCAAGGCTTCCTCAACTTCCTCAGCTTGAACTCTCTCTGTTGCAGAGAGTTGATCAGGTTGTTGACTGTGACCTGTTGAATGTTGGTCAACACTTCTTCAATGATTGTGCAAAGTTGCTGAATAATGTCTGTTGTATATGTTGATCCAGAGCATCCCAAACATGCTCAGATGGTAATATTTCCAGCGCATATGCTGGCTATGCAAGCACTGGAATGTTTTCTTAGCTTTTAGGAATTGCGTACGGATACTTGCAACATGGGGCCATTTACATTATCATGCTCCAACATGAGGTGATGGTCGTAGATGAATGGAATAACAATTGGCCTTGGGATCCTGTAACAGTATATATTTGCATTCAAAATGCCATCAATAAAATGCACCTGTTTTCTTTGTCCATAATATATGCCTGCCCATACCATAACTCCACTGCCGCCATGGGCCACTCGAACCACAATGGTGATGTCAGCAAACTGTTGCCCCAAACAATTTGCCCTCACTGGTCCAGACCTGGATGAGGTCCAGGTCTGGACCAGTGAGGTCCACGATAATGAGCATGCAGATGCGCTTCCCTAAGACGGTTTCTGACAGTTTGTGCAGAAATTCTCTGGTTATGCAAACCAGTTGTTTCTGTAGCTATGTGGGTGGCTGGTCTCATTTTCATAGAAGTTGGCTTGTGTAGTTACAAATGATCTGAGTTTGTGAGGCCCGTTGGATGCACTGCTAAATTGGTCAAAACATGCATTTGGACACGGCTTATGGTAGAGAAATTAACATTAATTTCACTGCCAACTGTTCGGGTAGACATTGCTGCTGTCAGTGTGCCAATTGCACTCTCATTCAAAAGTTGCAACATCTGTGGCATTGTGCTGTATGATCAAACTGCACATTTCAGAGTGCCCTTTTATTGTGGCCAGACTCAGACAAACCGGTGCCATATTAGTGCTGTCTAATCAGCACTTTAATATGTCACACCTCTGCAAAGGAAAAATGTTCCCTGAACAGACTTGTGGATGATATTTGAGAGTAATGGGTCGGTCGTTTTTGTATATGAACATGTTTCAGAGCTTTGATTTAACTAATGAAAAATTAGAGCAAAAATAGAAGTGATGCAATTGCATTTTTGTTCAGTGTAGATTAGATACAGTAAGTCCAGTTTCTTGTGATAAAATTCTCTAGATTGATATCTTCCTTGAAATAATGGTTTCAAATAGGAAATATAGGGCGAGATCATCCCCAAGGAAATCAATAATATACCTTGAAACTCTTATCAAGCTTTTTGACAGGAGGGCAGTGGATCATGTTTGATTTTTTAAATAAATAAGCATCATAGCAGTGTGGTTTTGAGAATGAAGCAGGAGTTGGGACAGACGAGACTGAGTCTATATACAGCTGCTTGTAAATTTGAGCTCAAAGATGTCTCATAGTATTTTGAGATCAGCAGACTAGGGTGAACTGAGAAAGAATAGGTCGTTTTTTTTTGTTTTGTTTTTTTTTGAAATTCCTAAAGTCATAGAATGTATTATATGAGAGGACATACAGGTGAATCTTGAAAAATTAGAATATTGTGCAAATGTGTATTTTTTTCTGTAATGCAACTTAAAAGGTCAAACTACTATATATGCTATAGACTTGTTACATGTAAAGCAAGATATTTCAAGCCTGTAGTTAGCAGTTCAGTTGAACAGATCAGATAGCTGAATCAAGTTTGACACTTGGAGCCTAAAATACTGAACCTTTTCACAATAGCTACATTTTCTTAGATTTCGAAGCCATAATCAACAAAATGAAAACACATAAAGGCTTGAAATATCTTGCTTTATATGTAATAAGTCTATATCATATGTCAGTTTCACCTTTTAAGTTGAATTACTAAAATAAATGAACTTTTGCAAGATATTCAAATTTTTTCGAGTTCCACATATACATTTAGATAAAAAAGATGGTTCTTGAAAGCAAGGATTTGCCTCACTTAAATACCTACAGAGTTAAAAAGGCTTACCCAAAACACCCCTCCACCTCTTTTACAGCTGTTGCTCTGAAAAACCTTGTAAGAAAAGGGTATATTAAGAAGTTGTCCAAAGTGTACCTCAGTGTTATTTTGACTAATGTCCCAAATACATTGTAGAGGCACCTGGAAAAAAACAAAAACTGTCAACTTGTTAAGAGAGGGCAGAAAATGCTCAGTTAGAAAAAAAGAAACTTAGAAGTGATTGACTGTAAGAATGTAGACAGAAACCTTCAGAGACCACAGTACTTGCTACAAACCTGGGAATAGGGTAAGTTTGACAGTGTGACGAAATTACAATTGCAAAAAGAATAGAGCAGCAGTACCAACTCCCTGATGGGAAGAATTCAAGAAACTCTTGACTCTTCTGTATGCAAATGTTGTGAAAAAAGTTAATATGTTTAAGAAGTGTAGTAGTAGTGATTTTATAGATTGAATATATTCAGCTGATTTCAACTTTGGGGCATATGAAAATACACTTTCATTAAACCTGAAGAGGAATATGTTAATTTTCTGAGTCAACCGTTATGTTTTTGCCATACCACATTTTTCTCACTGTTTGTTATACAGTTAAAACGATTCACATTACATAACAAAGTCTAAAATCATTTAATCATAATTTCAGTGTCTGCATACATAAAAGTAGAACGTGAGATACATCACTACATCAAACATCTCGCTGTCAATGCCATAAACCGCTAAAATATGAGGTAAAACGTTTGAATGCAATCTTCCTGTGTCACACATACTAAAAATTCTGGGGAGTCTTCCATTATGCATGAGCTGTTAAAGACTAATCAGTTCAATCCTTTGTGGTTAAGGTGCAGATCTTGAGAAGGTTTTCCAAATATGCCAATACAAGGGGGGAAAGGGTATGGCTACTTTATTTATCTCTAAAAAGGTTTGAAATGCAAAATCCCAGATAGCTGTATGGTCAGAAAAGTGCCCTTAAAAGAGGAGAGAAATTGACTGGAGCTATGTGGCATTGGTCATACGTTGCCTCAAGGTCATAGATAAATTTGGATGAAGAAGGGGTATTATCTTGAACTGTGTAACAATTTTCTGCAAACAGCTTTAGGATGAGTACATCCTATTAAAAGTATTCACCCAAGGCTTGCATCATGGTGCTGATTTTCAGGTTGGCCTCTCTCCTGTATTGCTTCTTTTTTTGGCTGTGACTATGAACTCAAGAGGACAACCTCCAAGCTTGCGGTTCATAGTAGTTGGTTTGTGAAGAATCACAACCTAACCCATCATATTCTCTGCTCATTTTCATTCTCTCCTTTTGTGCTGATTTACATATAGGCAGGCAAAATCGCTTACAAAAACAAGGAGAATACTGTGCAACACCTGAGACAGTTTTATAGTATATACTGCTGACAGGACTATGGATGGGGAAGACACATGTGCACTATATTTTCAAAATGACTTGCCTGTCTACTGTCTCACAAATACTCTGCAGAAGTCGGTGACTTCTGTGCACTTTGCACCTCATTATGCACCTGACCCCACTCTGTAAATTTATTGGGCCCATTATTTTCCAGCTGAATTTATGTCATTCCAGTCACTTCTACTGTATTATACACTGTTTACATTTGTCTGTGGTGCACTTGGTAAAGTAAATATTCCACAGCTGGACTTTTTCTATTGCAAAGTTGGTATCGTCTCACAGCACAAAGCTGGATTTCACTAAGGTCCTGGGAGTAACTCACTCTTGCAAAAATATTTGTAGAAGCACTCTGCAAGCCTTGGTCTTTGAGTTTATACACATTTTGTCCATGAAGATGTTTTGAAAACATTATGGAAATTATTTGGATGGGTGAGTGAACACTTTTGGCAGTATAGTTTACAATATAGTTGAATTCATTGTGTTTTTTTACCTTCTAATTTTTTTACTTTATTATTGTTGTCAGTAGCACGTAAGAAGATTATCACCGTCGTCATTTTTTGTTCTGTTTGTTATGGTTCTTGTTTCCCAGGTTTCACCTTTCCCTTAGTCACTTTTTCTGATCTATCTCTATACAATTGTCATCACCTGTCTAGCCTGCTGCCTGATTGTGGAATGCCCTGCCATGTCAGTAATTTAATAAAGTACAATGTACAGCTGGGTCAGTGTCTTAGGTAGAGCAAAACTGCCTTCATTTTAATTTGGCTTAAGAAGATTAGCAATAACATAAATCAAATAGCAGTGAATTAGAATATTATTGTAAAGTTCCTAATTACATACAAACAGATGTTTTTAGTCTTCATTTCTGTTTTTCCCATTTCATGACATTAAATATTTGAATAAAAAAAACTATGAAAGGTTGTTTAATATCTGCTAAAAGTTTTTTTTTTTTAACAAAAGGTATTTTTAGTATGGCAAGCAAGACTAATTGGAATACATTTTTATTCGCTAAATGTGACTATGTGAGACTGTCGATTTTAAAGGCAACAGGCAAATATGAACTTGATAGAGAACTTGATGATCTCACTCAAGGGTATTTATTTTTTCCACTTCTGAAATACGATGTGAAATTAAAAAGTAATCTTAAATTTCACTTGGATGTATTGAGTTCCTGCGATGGACTGGCCACCTGTCCAGGGTGTACCCCGCCTTTTGCCCGTTGACAGCAGGAGATAGGCACCAGCCCCCCTGCGACCCCTTAAGGATTAAGCGGTTCAGAAAATGGATGGATGGATGTATTTGGTTCTAGTCAGTTTTAGTATGCCTTTTCAATTTGATTTCATTCAATTCAAAAATACTTTATTGATCCCAGAGAGAGATTAAGTGTTGTTGTAGCTCATAACTAAATCAATCTTCAAGGAGTTGTTTTAGATCATGATGGATGTGGGGTTAAGGAATTCCTGTAGCTGTCTGTGTTGCAGTGAAACTGAAGAATCTTCCGACTGAAGATACTCTTTAGAATAGATTCATGAAGATGATGCTCAGGGTTGTCCAAATTTTTTTTTATTTTTTTTGCGGGGGGGAATGTAATTATACATCACAAGCTTAAGAGTTTGCAAATTGTCAGAATGGCTATCATCACTTTGAGGAAACCTCCTGTGGGAATCAGTAAAAAAAATGTGTGTTTTGATGCTTCATTGGCATACAGTATCAGTACAAACAAAGCTTCTCACTTTTTCAGTCTCGCTGTCACCTCATCCTGCATGTGCTCTCAGGCACATGAACATACTCCATAGATGATACACAACGTGATTATAAAATTCAACTCCAGAGACAAAAGGCTCACTAATAAAACTAGGAGGGACTTGAGATAAGTCAAAATCAAATATCTTAACAATTTGTATCTACAATTTTGTCATATCAGTACACTATAATTATGCAATGTTGCTCCTTTCTCTACATAAAACTTAATCGATGAAGCATAGAATAGTTTCTAATGCCATCGCAAGTTGAGTCTAGTTAATAACATTTTTTTTTGTCTCAACTTTCTTTTGGCAGTGACTGGAGGTGTGTATGGTCCTCAAGAGGAATCAAATTCAGAGCCTGAAGATGACATTCAAATGAAGTTTTATACAGAGCAGAACAGAGGACGAAGGCGCAGCAAGGGTAAGAAAAAAATACAGGTGTATTTTTCTGGGCCTTGTGATGAATATGTTATGCTAAACACCTCTCTGTTCATAGGAGGGGGTCTCCCCTTATCCATTGCTTACTTGCTGTGAATGCAATAAACAGTAAAAGATAGGGGGACAACAAAAGAGTAAGATGTGTCGCAAAACAAATTAATTCTAATGTTAGCGTGGCTGAATATGAAAGGAAATAATGATATATATGGCATAAAGTACAGAGAAATGAGCCAAAACATTTTTTGAATTGCCAGCATAGCTTGAAATAGGAAGGAGTTGTGCATGCTCCCTGTGGTGTGTAAAGTGCTATTTTATAGCACAGCCAATGACACTCAAAGGAGATATATGAGCTGATGTAAATGGAGTTTCTCTGATAATGAAACTTAAGTCAAATGACTTGAACCGTAAACGTGTTTTTAAGTTACATGACATGTAATAGTGAAAAGTGTATTGAATATGTGTATTCATATTTGAGAACTAGAGAAAAATATAATATTTAATCTATGTGTGTCATCTTGGATCTCAACATCTAAACCTGAAACCGTTTAGTTCTCTATGTGTATTTATGCCAATGTTGACCTTCAAAGGAAAAGCTATGCATTTCTAACATATTTCCAGCACTTTTATGCAACAATTAACATAAAATGGATTAAGACCAATCTAGCTGCACCTTCACTGCTGTCCCACATAACATTCAGTTATTATATTTGCAGCTCCAGTAAATGGTCATTCATAGGAAATTTATAGGGACCAAAAGCCATATTTTTTTTCGGTAATGAACTAATATGCCACCCCATATCATATGATTTCACTCTCAAACAGCTTAGGTACTACCTAGAAAGCCGACAGGAAAAGCAATCATATACTGTTAAATAAATTGCTACATTGTTGCTTCTACACTGAACAGTGTTCTAGAATGTTCAAAGACCCAGTGAATACCTTCTTGCTATTAATAGCAATAAACTATACTAATATTGGTATATTGACTAAGTTGAACATTACGTTTTTTTCATCTACGTTGGGTTTTGGACATTATATCTAAAGTCTAAACAAAGAGCTTTTTAAGTTGAGATCTACAATCATAAAAAAACATAATTGGAAGTAATTGTGTTCAAATTCAGGATGTGACTAACACAACTTATTAAATTGATCGGTTATAGATCAGCATGGATCTTCATGTACAAATAATATTTATATCAAAGACTATTCCAAGAGGTAACGCTACATCAAAATCAGAATCAGAATGCCTTTATTGTTATTATACACAGTATAATGAGATTATAGCCATTCCCATTAGCAGTGCAAAAAAGCAGTATGAAAAGATTTATAAAAGATGTAAAAAATAGATACAAAATATATTAATAAAGAATACAAAAGTATATACAATGTAAATATGAGGTGAGGTGCAGTGTTTAAGTATAAATATATATTACACAAAATGTAAGATATCTATTATTATGGACATCTTACATTTTCGCAGAGTGTCTTTTTTATTTTATTTTTTATATAAACAGTATTACAATGGTGAATCAGTGCAGGTGAGAGTTCAAGATTGTTATAGCTTTAGGAAATAAGTTGTTTTTGAATCTGTTTGTTTTAGTCTTAAACCCTACAACTAAGCATTGACAAACAGTATTATACCAGAGACTCTGTCAGACTTTTGTATTGACCTAAAATAGACTGTGATAGATAGACACGAGAGAGAATCAGTGGCTACTTACTGAATGAAACATAAAGATTTTATTAACGATGTTTCTGTTTACATTGATCTGAGGGGGATTGTAAACATTTTTGCTTAACCTTGCTAATTTTAAAAACGACTTATTAACAGGCATAAAGCAAGCTTTTTTCTCTTCTTTAATTCTTGTTACATTAGTTAAATAAATTATAAGCTGATAAAACTACGGTTTATTCTCATTGACATTCTGAACACCTTTGGAAATCTAAGCAGCATGACTGGGTAGCTGTGTAGGCAGAGGCGTTTAACATATAGGAATGCCTGTAGCACAGAATATTAACAAGCATAATGTTGTCCTTGCATTTTAGTGTTAACACAGCCATACCAAGGACAAACATTTTAAGCAAAAGTGTGTGAATGAAGCTAATTGGCTATGGCAGATACTACATATATTTGCTTTATAAGCACCTTTTCCTATTTTTGTATATCTTGTAAGCTGTTTGACATTTGATAATGCCCATTAGTATTTTTCTTGCTGTTCTTTCTTTTCAATGCATGTTTATTTCAAACTTCTTGTCAAGTCAAATTTATTTATAAAGTGCTTTAAAAAACATAATGACACCAGACTAATGTGCTGAACAGCAAGTTTTTGATAAAAAAAATAAAAATAAAACAAACAAATACCCAATGTGGAATAACATCTGAGAAAAGTACAATATATGTAGTAAAAGTAACATATTAAATAAAATAAAAATGTGTCACCACAACTGATCAAAATAGAAATCAGTCACCAAAACCTAAACTCAAATTATAGGCTTTCAGTCACAATTTAAAAATTATTACAGAGGTCGATTGTCTCACAAAAGTGGAAGTTTTTTCCATAATTATTAGTGTAATTAGATAATCCAAAACCTCCCCTTCAAAGAGATGTTTACTTGTGTTTTTTACAACTCTAAGAAGAGTTTTGAGCCATACCCAGAAACCCTGCATGAAGATTAGGAAAATTTACAACAATTAGATGTTAGGAGCCAGTTTATAAAGGCAATCTATTCATGCTGGAATGGAAGGGTATTATTATCAAAGCCAGTGGTCATTTCATGTTGTTCATTAACCATATGCTCTGGCTAATTCATGTCCTTAATGCAATTTTCAATCGACAACAGTCAAAATTGTGGGTTGTTTGCCCCTGTTTGATTTGACATCTTTACACAGATATCCACCAGCAGGTGTGGTGCAGACTGGAGCTGCAGCTCCATCTGGAAGGTGGTTCCTGCAGCTGTGCTGCCAGCACATCAAAGCTCGTAAACTGGCTGTCAGTCACTCAATGCCTGAGTGTTAACCAGTGTGGTAACTCCAGGCCCTCCGAGGTCCTGGTGTTTTCATGTACCTTGCTTCTTTCTTTATGATTAATATTTCACTGTGTCTCCATTCTAAATTTTTCCATGGGGCAACTTCCTGGACCTGTTCCTTCATATTCATTTCCTTTGTGAAAAAACTCCTGGATCATCACCTTCGGACTGGCAGCCTTTGTGTTCCACTTAACATTCTTCACCTCCTTCAGCAAACTGTCTGCCGTCTAGTGTTCTACCATCTGCTCCACCTTCGCTTCACCCTGTTGTTGCTTCCTGGATGACTAAACAGCAACAGCTTGCAATCCCCTCATTTCCCCTAGCCTAAAACCTTTACATCTACAGTAAGGCATTACTACAGTTTCTATAATCTATTTATTTAAATTTCTCATGTATCCTCTGCTTCCGTCCAGTCTTCCTGATTCTCCCATGCCATTGGATTTTCCCTGGACCAGAACCTGTATCATATCCCTTACTGTTTCAATAACATTTTTAATTAATCATTGATCTCCCAAGTGTTTTTTATCCTTCTGCATTTGGGTCAGATTGCTTGACAAAAACATGACTACAACGATGCTTCCTCCAGAACTGCTGCATTACCCATTCTGTCCTCCAAGCAGACAGACTGACAATTAGCAAAACGGAGATAGTTGGAGGCAAACAGTTGCTTCAACACAAATGTAACCCCTTGCAGCTTATATGCAACCTGAATCATTCAGTATCTAAAATGACATCCAAGTTGGTTGTCTACCATAAGGCCAGCTGATGTTTGATTTACCTTGTCTGTGTTACCTCTCATCGAAGTAACACAGAAATTAGTTTTTTTTCCCCTTTGTGCTTGAACGAGATCTGAATTTGTACGCTACTGCAATAAAAAATAATAAAAAAATCCATGTTTTATGACCTGGCTATGTTCATTATTTTTTTGGGGGGAAAGAAATCACAAAAATGTTCTTAAAGCGCAATTTGAAAGTAGTGGTCTAAAATCCTTATTTTGATATTGAATAGAAAAAATACATTGTGGAAAATACTTATATACAGATGCTCTTACTATGAAAGTTCTTCAAATGGGAGTTAGTACATTTTTAAATTTAACCCTTAATACATTTGATGCAGATTTACATTCCGCTGTGGTTTACTGTTTTGTTTTGGCCCATATTGAAAGTGTTTGCTGCCGTGAGCGCACATTCTTTACTCCACTCAGTAAGCTTTTACGGTAATTGAGGGACCCCTTCAGAACCCTACTGACAGTGCCCTGACCCCAAAGGATTAACTGCACTGGCTCTTCTTCTTGAGACAGCTGTTGCCTCTGTAATCTTAAATTTGTCTCCATGGTTTTAACCTTGTGCTGCACTTTACGAGCTCTGAATTTCTGTCAAGGTTCCCATCATTGTGAATGTAAAAGGTCATTCATCAAACAAAACAGCTCTTTAAGCATATTTTAGGCGTATCATTACTAATTCAATCAGTTTGAAGATCCCATTCAATTTTTTTATATTAATAGTCTTATCAAAATAACTATTATTTGTGTAAAATATATATTTTATAAGCATCACAATATTTCAGACCTTGAACTATTTTGTGGGTGTACTATAAAGTCCTACTTATCATTAAGTTGCAATAATATATCCAAGCCATCACAGTGAGATTACAGTAAACCTCTTTTTAAGATGTCACGTCCTTTCCCATGATAAATATTAGCAGACAGAGGTTAAGCGGCTAATTTTGTTCTCTATACTCCAGCTTGGAAATATGATGCCTGACAGAGCCAAACTGCCACAGTAACTACAAATCTATAACCCTGTCACTGGCCATAAAATCATTTATCACACTTGCAAATAATTCCATACAATTGTGCAGAAGCTGTGGTGTTCTCAGCAATGCACCATTTATGCATGTTATAATATGAGTCATTGCTAGTATTGCAAGACAGAAGGGAAATAATTAGTATTTTTTTCGTTAAAAAGGTTCTGAAGCTCTACCTCTAATAATCAACAGGTCAGATGTATATTTGTGTTGTATTTTTTCTAACCTGTTAAAGGTGCAGAATAAAAAAGCCATCTTTAAAAAAATAAATAAACCCATATATGTTTATCTTTCTTTCTCACTTTCTCTCTACCCTTAGGCCACACACAAAGTCCTTTGAATAAGGTCACCCTGACACTGATTACCATCAGCACATGTGTCATCGCCATTGTCTATGCTACACAGGACTCCTGCCCCCTTACCGTCAAGGTTACTCTCCATGTGCCAGAGCATTTTGTTGCAGATGGTAAGTACAAGCCACACATTAAAGCTTGGCTGACCGGTGAACAGATGCAGAAGTCCAAGTCATTGAGCATTTTTAGTCATCCGCAGCAGAATAAATTAAATTGTAATGTGTCTAAACATTCAGTTTTTAGGACACAGTCAAAGGTGGGTAGAGTACCTAAAAATTGTATTTAAGATTAGCACTACTTCAACGTATTCTTACTCAAAAAAATGTAAAGAGTAAAAATTCAAGAAATTACTCAGGTAGGAGTAAAAAAGTGTTTGGTAAAAAGGCTTCTTGAGTACTGAGTAACATCCCATGTAGTATTTTTTTTTAATTGTCATCAGACAAATAAAAATATAAAGTTGTGAGAAAATTCAGGTCTTTAAAGAAAAATATTGCCAAAATGGATGCACAAATAATATAATTACAAAATGAAAAAAGTTAGGCAGAAGAATCAATTTTCTAAGTTATACTTTTTCAACATTACACCAATACTTACATTAGGTACGTTAAATGTATACAGTGGGGCAAATACGTATTTGGCAGCCACTGATTGTACGAGCTGTCCCACTTAAAAAGATGAGAGAGGTCTATTGGATTCAGGTCTGGAGACCTGTCTGGAATCCTTTGACAGCTCTCTGGTCTTGACCATGGTGGAGGTTGGAGTCCCAGGTCTAAATCGTCTCCTATAATCCCGTTGTGTTACTTATTATTTTCCTTTGCAATCAATATTATTATTATTATTATGATAATTTTCTCTGAGGAGAGGAATGCCCCTTTAAAATAGCTTTCAAATTCTGCAATTTATTTCAAAACAATTTGTTTCAAGTTTGACTATTCAAAGCTTTTTTAGATAATGAAATTCTGAACAGATTCTTTAAAACAAAATATTAAAATATCTATTTAGAGCAAAATAGTAAACAGTAAAGTTATTAGCTGTGTCTGTGAGACATTAGTCAGAGTATTCTCAAAGTTAATTCAAATTGGCCATCTTTTGTCTGTCACTTGGTGTATTTTTTTTCTACTAAGTACACAAAATGTTCCGTAATAAACCATTTTAAAACTTGAAAGTTCTTTAATGTACATGTTATACAAGGGATGCAACAACACCACTTTTTTCAAAACCATTCCGATACTTTGATCAGCGTACATACAAATAAAGAGTACCAATGCTGATACTTCTACCACACAAAAAAGTGCAATCATTTGGAAGACAGGTTTTATTTTCTTCTCTGCTTGTTACAACAAGTGATGGTGAATTAGATTAAAAAATAAAATATTAATAAAAATGACCATAAAACAAAAGTTATAAAGTTAAAAATTAAAATTTACTGTGAAATTATTTAATTAGTTTCCACATTTTAATTATCGGTTTATGGTATAAGTTAACTTTAGCCAATACTAATACGAGTACATTAGGTGGTATCGAGGATGATACCGCCTGTGAATATTCTCATTCATCCAGGTCATGGTTATCTCAATGAAATTTCAATCAAACGCAACTGGACTTGGTAATTTGTCTTGGAAGACGTTTGACCTCTTATCCAAGAGGCTTCATCAGTTCATGCTCGCTGCTGACCAGGCTGGGACCGATATCGGTATCGGTGCATCCCTATGTAATACAGTGTCAACCAGTTGACATTTTAATTCATTAGGGCAGTTTTTCTCAATTATTTTCTGCCATGCCCCCCCATAGATAACAGACATTTCCCCCCCCCCCCGGGACTGATGTCTAAAAATATTTACTTTTTAATTATACAAACCACTGGCCCTGGCACACCTAATATAAAACGAAACGAATACAAAACAATACGAAAAATGATTAATTAAAGAAGTTGCCACTGCTGCAAATGGTTGCAGCTTATTTTATTGTTTTAGGTCTTACAACGATTTCCAAGTTCATTTTATTAACTCAGTTGGTAACAATCCAGACTGCTCAATCTGTGTGATGCTCAGAACAGAAACTCAACTGACTGGGATGTGCATGTTTAGATTAAACTGTATTATTCAAAGCTTTTTTTTTATGTGAACATTGGTTGCTTGTCAGCTTCATCAGCTTTTTATTTTCAAAAAGGGAGGCTACATAACATCTTCTACGTCACCTGCAGTGGGGTTTTTTTTCTTTTCAACTCTAGATCCCTATGAAATCCATTTAATTATTTTAAAAAATGCTTTATTTTAAAATTTCCACTTTTTCCGTTTAGATTTTTCTGAATTCTACTTTTTTCACTCTAATAGGCTATTTATTAAACCAAAAAGTGTGTAATGATGGTGACTGAAAACAATTTACTAGATAAATATCCAAATAGATCCACATTTACTATTATTCACCACTATCCACACAAATTTAACAGTGACGTGGTTCAAGTATTTCCCCTCATTTTTAAAGAACAAAAACAATTCATGTGAAAACATCGAATCTCATAATTTTCATATTATAAAATAAAATGTGTTACCACCTAATCAAATCTCATTAAGAGACCTAGAAAAAGTAAATAGTCTTACTTTATTCCGTATTGATCAAGACCTGTATTCATTTTCATTTCCCACTCCTTCCTAAAATCCCCAAAAATAAATATATGAATGTCAGTGTTTTTGTTATGCTCATAGTGCAAATTTAATGCATAAACATGTCTCTGTAACCATCTGTGGACAGCTGTGATTAAAAAAACAATAGATCAGATTTTGATTACTTGATGAGTTTGGGTTTAAAGACTTGACAAAAAAATCACAATATCACATACTCTAATTCATTATTACTTGTCCACCTAAATTCGCAATACACTATTTCATATGGTTGTTTAGCATTTTCTGTTTTAAAGATAACAGATTATTGTATTAAACGTACATTGCTGTTGTCAACCAGCAATTTTCCAATGTAAGGCCCATATTTTTTCTAGGCATCTTGTCAAACTGAGGAAAAAACGAAAACATAATTCAAGTACAGTAACTACTACAAAAAAATACCATGTTGTCTGACTATGCCTCTAACCACAGTCAAAGTGATAATTAAAAAGGTTAAAACAACTGCAGCTGTGCCAGACAAGAGGGGAGGAGGACACGTCTTTATTTCAGCTGCACCTACCCCGCAATGAGCAGAATAGTGAAGGAGGTGCAGTTTGAGATTATGCTACTGTTGTTTTTATTGTGGGTGCCAATAAATATTTCTGTATATCTTTTTAATATTTTTCCAAGAACCTCAGCAAATAACCTTATTTGATAAAACACCAGAGCTGCAACTTAGAATATCTATTGAAATATTTTTTTTTTCTAAATTATTGATGTTTCACAGTCTTCCTATTGACATCGTATCAGTTCACTGGTCTTTGAGTTTCAGTTTTGAAGACTAAATGTGTACTGCATCCAAGATAAAAATAAAAAAAACAGCATATGCAGTGCAGAAATATATGCACTTCATTCACAATCAATGCACAACAATAATAATAAATAAACAAGAAAATATTATTCAAATTTGTTTTTTCTGTGCACAATTAAAGGATAGGATCGAGCCAAAGAATAGAACATAATATGTTGTTTATTTCACAGTGCATATTATGCACTGTGAAATAAACAATGCTCCTACTGGTGAAGTGTTTTCCTTTTACATCCAGGAGAACAGAAGCAATTAAGTTACAATTGCAACTCCAATGTGTGGGTGGAAGACTTAAAGTTTATCTTTTCTCTTTGTGGAGCTTTGAGCTAAACTGTCTTCTTGCAGTAATGTGTACCAGTATGCCTGCCTGTATTACATCCCTAGCAGATTACTTTAAAAGTCTGTTTTGGTGTATACATGACATTTCCCTGCCTTCAAGGGGTACCAATATTTGATATTTTTGTCAAGTCTAAAAACATAATGAAAAATCATATCCTTCATAATATTATGACTGAAAATTTACATCCATATAATATGTACCCAACATTTATATGTATGCTAGGACAAGAAATAGTAAATGTTACACGTTTCAGAAAACTGAGCCCAAATCTTTAATGCCACAACTACATTTTTTTGTTCTGTAAAAAATCACAGTTTGATTAATATTTTCTATTCTCTGTATGAATAGGAATATAGTGCCCTGTAAAAGAATTCATTGCTCTGTAAAATTTTGACATTTTCTTTTCAATCTACAAACATAAAATGCATCATATTTTATTGGGACTTTATGTGATATGCCATTGCAAAGTTGTGTATCAGTTTGAAGAGAAAGTGAAATGATGCATAGTTCTTTAGAACTAAAATCTAAGAGATTTGGGATGCAGCATTGCTCAAAATGCTTTCAAATCCATCATCTGAAAATGAAGAGTGTAAAACATCTGAGAATATGCTGAGGCATAGTGTTTCATTTAAGCTGATAGGCCAATCAAGTAGGGAATTAAACAGAAGCAGACAAAAAGCCAGTTGTAACTTTTAGAGTTGCAGAAATCCATAGCTCAGGTGGGTGACTGTTGACAGAAAGAAGTGGTTGTTGGGCGTTGATGGAACAATGCTGAGAAGAACTCATTGCTGGAGAAAGGCATTAGCAGTTCTGTGTACATTGACAAGCCAGACATGTGGGACTAGGTGCTCCACTCAGATGAGACCATAACTAACTTGTCTACAGTCATCATTGATGGGGGGGGGGGGTTAATGGCGGTTATGTGGAAACACACATTTCCTTTTTTTTCTCACTGTCCAACATGAAATCGGAATAAAGTTTTCCTAATCTAGGTCAATTACAATTAATACAATTATTTCTATTTACTAAATGTCAAAATAAAAAGAGGAGGATTTTTTCAGACATTTCTAATCCCTTTTTTCGTTTGAGTTAATCAGAGACACACCTGTGGATGTATTTAAGGACACATTTGAAACACACTGCTTCCTTGTGAATCGTCATGGGAAATTAAAAGGAAGGATTAAGACATTATATTTTGGAAACATTTTTTGTTGTCTGATGAGACTAATATTGAAATGTTTGGCCACAATGACCATCGTTATGTTTGGAGGAAAACGGGTGAAGTTTGCAGGCCTCAGAACACCATCCCAACTGTGAAACATGGGGCTGGTAGCATCATGTTGTGGGGTTGTTTTGCAGCAGGGGGGGCTGGTGCACTTCACAAAATAGATGGTATTATGAAGAAGGAAATATTGAAGCAACATCTGAAGACATCGGCCACGAAGTTGAAGCTTGGGCGCAAATGGGTCTTTCAAATGGACAAGGATCCAAAGCATACTGCCAAACTGGTTACTAAGTGGCTTAAGGATAACAAAGTCAATGTTTTGGAGTGGCCATCACAGAGCCCAGATCTAAATCCCATAGACAATGTATGGGCAGAAATGAAAAGAAGTGTACGAGCAAGGCAACCTACAAATTGTCTCAGTAATACCATTTCTGTCAGGAGGAATGGGCCTTTATCTGATTTTCCATTTTGGTTCACAAAACAAAAAGGGGAAAATCGCATAATGAGAGCACTTTTTTTTTATTTTGGTAATGACGTTTTGAGGCAAGTGCCATGACCGGGAACTTCTCTCTACCCCGCACATGCTATTTAAATAGCTGTTTGTTCACACACACACACACTGCCCCAACAGACTGGCAGTGGCAGCCTGACTTTCCATATGTGGATTAAGAAATCGCAAGAACAGAAAAGCATTTGAGATTGTTTTGTGATTGAATTGATGGCCAGTTTGCAGATCAGAAAGGCCTACTTACTGAACCACCCAGGCACTTGTGTAAGCAGGCCTTGCTATCTGGTTATCAGTTACAATCACATACCGATCCTAAATGGGGGTTTTTTTCATTCATTTTTGGTTTCAAACAAAAAACTAACCATCAGAATGAATGCTAAAAACAAATGGCAAACAACAATGGGCCGTCAAAAGTTTTTCATTTTTGAACTGACAGATTTTGATATACTTACATTTAAAATGTTTTCCTCTCCTTCTTCCCCAGCCGCTTTGTCCACCATCTTGCCTCCCGTTCAACCCGCAATGAGAATAGAAAATGTTAGAAGCCATACGATTGGTTGAAAGCGAACACAGCTGGTTAAGTGGTGAATTGGTCAGACAGATTCATTAGCCAACGATCATGTTTGTTGTTCTGCCACTTTACCAGAGTCTCAAAATTCACCATATAGATTTCTCTATGTGAGAGGTTCACAAATGAGAATCTGTCTATAAATGCACATTTAGTGATTGGTGTGATCTAGGAGTTTTTATTAAAGGTGTCCCTCAAAATTATATAATAGTGTGCATTTCCAAATTGATGTTAAAAGTCTGCATCAAAAATATATTTGTGATCCAGAGCATGTTCATTTGTAAAACAGATCGTGTGCATTCCCAAATCCAAAATACTTTGCACCAGAGCATGTGCATTCACGAAATACCCTGCGTGAGATTATTCATTTCGAGACTGAGAATAGAAAAAGTACTGACATTAAGTCTGTCTGGTTTGGGTTACTGGCAGCAGGACACTGGCATATGATTTTTTTTTTCAGCCCCATGATTTGCAAAGTGAGGCATCTGTGGGTCTGGTCTGGTGCATCTAATGAATGCTCCATCAGATTTTGATCTAGGGAATTTGGAGACAGTCAGCGACGTTGGCTCTTTCCTCTATTCAACAAGCTATTCCTCAGCAGTTATGCAGTGAAGCTGAGTACATTGCCCTTTAGGAAGAGACTACTGCTTTCAAGGAATGTTACTGCAAAGTAGATGTTTGCTTTGTCTGCAGAAGAGAATTGACATGATTGAAGGTGACTTTCGTCAATCCAAAATGCTCACCTCAGGACCTGAGGTTCCCTTGTTGAAGATTGTTTTTTTTTTTTTTAACTGGATTTCACATTTTATTTACTCTACCTGCCAGTGGTTAAACTTTTCTGGTTATTGATACTGTAAATACAGCTGCATAATAATCTGTTAACTAGAGGGCTAAAGCACAATCTCCTCACAGCTCCTTGAGGAACTGAAACTCATTGGCATCAATTAGGAATAGTCTTGTTCAGTGATCAGAGTTTAACGATTGGTCTGAGAGCTGTAAGAAAGAAAGGTAAGTCAGCGTCTTAGGGTATAGCATTTACTGATTGACTTGTGAAACCCTTTTATCCCTTGTGCTGCAATTACCAGGGAAATCCCATCGATACACACATTATGGGTCTTAATTTTCTCATTGAAATTCAGTCCAGTCAGGATGGGAAATTAAATTACAGTGAAAACAAAAGAATAAGCTACTTCCACAATTGATTTTTTAGTGGAACATGGAAATAATCTTTTAAAGTATACCAGTCAGTCAAGTTCTTGTTGGCTATTTTAATAGTTTTTCTACTAATTAAGGTTATTGAATGTATAAAATTAAACATGTTTTTTTTTCCTTTGCTTTTTTACAGGAAGTAGTTTTGTGGTGAGCATGGGCAGCTTCCTTGATGTCTCTAATTGGCTAAATCCAGCTAAGCTAACACTTTTCTATCAGACCAATTCATCAACGCAATGGATACATGACTACTGTGGCCAAAGAACCACTGAGCCTTGTGAACAGATTTGTGACCAGGAGACAGGTTGGTTCACACAATACAACTCTTACAGATTCAAGATAAACACATGCAAACACTTTTTTTCCTTCTACCTAATTGAGTAGTGAAAATAAATAGTTGACCATGTTGTTTTTAGTCATGAGATGTTTTCATATTTTAATTCTATCAAATTTCTATGAACCCTAAACTGTATTTTGATAAAAAAAATAGAAGAAAAAAATATATTTTCTGAAAGACAAGTAAGAAAGCATTATTCTTACTTTTACTAATTTTTTAATGCATTTTAGTTAGCTATTATTTATAACATCTAATTATTGGTGTTTTGATGCATAAACATGAGCAATAACATTAGAAAAAACGTATGTGTAGTTGATATACTGCATACATATATATAATATATAATTTAGAATAATGTACCAAGAGACTGGTACAGTAGCATTTCATTTTTAATTTGCTATAAATAACTTGAAAGCAACTGGATTATGGTGTTATTTTAGGTACATGTGACAGTCCTCTTTAGGTCCTCTGTCTATCCTTGATACAACCGCCAGAGTCCAGAATGCACACTGTGTAAGCAGAACTCACAATGTCTTTTGCTCCCTCTCAGTAAATAACCACTGGCTGTAGTGTGTACACATTGAGCATAGAATGCTTTGCATGTAGTGACATTAAAACTGTCCCAACAAAAGCTGAGGAGGCAGCTTGATGATATTTATCTTACCTTGAGTGGTCTGTTTCCCTTGTGTTTTTTTCTGCCCTACTGGACAAAATCTAAGCTCATTAGAATGGATTACATCTGTAATGTATGTGAAATTTATGTAACCCAAGTCAAGGACATGCTGAGGGCTGATGCATAATGTATTAGAGGCCCAGACACTCAGCCCAGTCGGTAGACATGACAATGCCAAAGATGAAATTGGCACATATGTGTTTGGAGATTCTGGATGTGTTGGGATCGTATCCAATTGCAGTTCATCAGTCTCTGCACGTTGCTGCAATGTGAAATCATTAAAGGTTGTAACTCAATTTTTGAGTCATTTAAGCAGAGCCTACTGCATTCAGAATGTTCACATTGTTAGTGCTGCTGTCTTCTTGTCACTGTCCTGTTAGTTTCTCCTTTCTTCTGTCCTTATCAGAAACTAGATTGTTTAATCAGTAGTATTTTGGTTGACCTTACCGAATTACGGTCCACAAAGGTGCCAAATTAGATAAAAGTGCTTTAAAAAATATTTCTGTTACAAGACTTGTCCGTTTGTTAATGCTTGATGGCACACTTACACATACAATGAAAGAATGCTACCAATTCAACAAAGAGATTATCATAATTTCCAGACTATAAGGCGCACCAAATTATAAACTGCACCAGCCAATTTTAAGGGAAAACACACAAATGTGTACATACAGTATGTAAGCCGCACCTGATTATAAGCCGCATGTTTTTTACCTCTAATTACCATATGTAAGGGTTTGTGCAGAGGGTATTGTCAGGAAAGTGATCAGTGTTTGAGGAAGCTTTGCTTTTATTGACGTTTCACCACAGTTGAAACACCTCGGCCATCCTCTCTCTGTGTGTTCAGCCAATCTTCAAGAAAGAAGTTCGGGCCATCTGCTTTTATTACGGCTGAAAGCTTTTTTCATCATATTGCATTGAGACAGTTCTTCACCCTGGCATCTCCAACAGTTCGTGAAAGATGCTCTGTTTTCTTCTTTAAAAGCCAGGCTGACTGCCTTTAACTTAGAAGAGGCATCGTATTAATTTCTTTGTTTGTTTTCCATAATGGGGGGTCTGTGCATGAAAATTTCGTTATTAGCAAACTGTCCATGTGATGTCTCTCTGTTCTATTTTGGCTTTAGTTCTTCGCAAAAACTGCCTCTCTCAATCTTTTCTGGTCTCACTTCCTCTTAAAAGCACAGTATCCCTTAAAGGTGAGGGACGTAACCTGTACAATGTATGGATTGAGGAGGTCCTCCAGTAGCCGTTAGCTGTAAAAATTCCCAAATAACTGGAAAGAGGACATTTTTCTTTGATTTTTTTTCACATTGTGTCAGATTATAAACCAGTGTATTTTATTGGGTAAAAAAAAACAAGACAAACTCATTAAAGTTTACACAATGTGAAAGAAAATTAAGATATGGATTTCAAGGACTTTTGGCAAATAAAAGTTCCCCTTTACCTCAGCCCCTTTCACATCATAGTTCTAAAATAAACACAAATACTGACACCCCCCATCCCACCCCCTTTGTTTTTTTCATTTAATTCAATGCAGCCTGTTAAAACCACAGTCCTCGGAGATTTCAGCGCATAGTGATGCGATTATGGAATAAAAGGGCTGTGGCTTACAACTTGTAGCCTTCGAGCTAAGTTGTCCAAATGCATTCAGTGCTTTAAACACAGGCAAAAGTGTTTTGTACCATCCTTGGCATGTCCTTATCTGCAACAGATTCTGCTGATTAGCATATTTCTCTGATTAGACTGACACTAAAGGATGACACAGGATGCCTCTGTTCCACTTGCACACACATACTGAACAGGTGCTGCTGCTTTCCGCTCTTGTACTGTTGTATGTCTCACTTTTCCTGCCATCCAAAATTACTCCGTATAGTTCATAGTGATTGCGGGTTTAGCACTACCTCCAGATATGGCTAGTGATACAGATTCTTTTTCCACAATTTAGCTGATCACAAGGCATTACAAACACATTTAGATCATTGAATGAAAAGATGATAAAAAAACTTTGATAATCTTACATTAAACTCAAGTAGTAAGTAGTAGGTATCCACCTGTGTTCACAGTTTATTGCAAATGCAGTTATTTGAAGGCCTCGAGAGTTTGTTAGATAAAATTAGTGAACAAGTATATTCATTAAGACCAAGGAACACCCCAGGCAGGTCCAGCATACAATTTTGTGTGTATCTTAAGCAGGGTTAGGTTATTAAGGAAGCTATTTATAGGATACCTATAGACAAGTTTACACGCCTAAACGCCGGGCGGAGCCATTAGTATACACATATGCATTTAATTTCCGCCTGAAATGGTTTACCAACGTCTGCCGGTGTAAAAACAGCGATTTTTGATGATAGCTTGGGAACAAGATTTAAATAAAACTGGGGTAGACACAGCAATGTCAATGCTAGCTTGGGAACACGGTTCAGCCACACTGACTGGAGATAGCTTTACTCTCCCCCACCCGAATTCAGTGCAGAACTGGGAGGATAATATGACGACTTGGTCCAGCATAACGTACAGCAAGATTTACTCCTACTTCGTGCAGTCAATGGCTACAGTAGACTTTCAGATAGAGCAATGTCAGTAGCATCTTTATAATCCTGAGCATCCACTGATGCATAATATGATCATTGGGTATTTTTTCTGCAATTCATCTGTGAAACTAGACTTACGTTTGAGCATTTTATTGGCACATTACAGCGCATGCAGTGCAGCACAGCTCCTCGTTTGTTTTGTTTTTATAAGGTCTTTCCGGGCAAAAGAGGAAGTTTGGCCACCCTAGTTAGTGTATGACAACTTATTCATAATTAACAGTATTGTCAGCTTTATAGCTAAAGTTGCTGAACTTACCCTCAGATTCAAGTCTGCGTTTCTTTACAGTAACTGGTTGGAGGCAGTGGTTCGCTGGATGAGTCTATGCCTCTTGGGCTGGGGAGGGAAATTGTATCCCAACCACAACTCGGGGAAAAGATTATCCTTGGTTGGTATGCCGTCAAAAAAGTGTTATGAACAAACAAAAACATTGCGGGGTGGATTCTTTAGATTGAATGCCCTCAGCCAGGCTATCGATTCCGAGTCGGTATCAGGCTTGCGAAAAAATTAAAAAAAAAGCATGCATGGACATTGCCTCTTCGTAGCTGGTTTGTGGTCGTAGTACTCTCGATCTAACCACTCGTTCAGGTGCTTTCTCGAGTTATTGCAGCCAACTACCGCACTCGTTGTTCCCGAACCACTTTTCTTCATGTTGTAATTGTTATATTATATCCTCTTTATCACCACGATATCAGTACTACAGTATCACACTATGGAGCTAGCTGGCAAAAACAAACCCACCCCGCCAGAACGGAAGTGGATTGCATATAAGGGACAAGTTTAGGAAGTAAAGCGGAAACCGCTCGTAAACTTGTCTATTGTGTATTTCACAAAACTCACCTTCACTCCACAATGGCAAAAAAACATGGGAAGTCTTGTTTAAAGTTTGCCACAAGCTATGTAAGATACAAAGGAAAAGGAAAAGGAAAAATTGAGCTTTTTTGTCCTATATGCAAAACATTAATTGTAGTTGAAGGTAATGGTAACATCAGACTGGACATCCCTTCAACACTGTGAAACGTGCTGGCCACAGAATCTTTCAAGGAAAATCTGGAAGAAAAACTTTTAGAGGCAAGACTGAGGCAGAAGTTCACCTTCAATCAGGGCAACAACTCTAGGCATGCAGCCAGAACAATGGAGGGGTTTAGATCAAAGCATATCCATATATTAAAATGCTCTTGACAAAGTTTATTCCTAAATCCATTTGGGGTTATGTGGCGAGATCTGACATTTGAATTTCACAGACTAAATGTGTAAAAGTTCAATGTCTATGAATGTTTTTGAAATAAGCTGTAGGTATGTCATTAACTCTACAACATGTAATGGAATCCCTACTCCTTTCATAATTATAATTCCTGCATTCCCTAGTTTGTATAGTTGTCTCAGATGTTTAGCACTGTGTATAATAAAAAAGCATAGACGCAAATCCTTATATTTGGGATAAGATATACTGTGATAAAGTTTTTGGAAGGTGTGAAAAAATGCGGTAAACGAAAATACTGTATTTCTTTTTTTTAGTCAATTTACAACACACGAAGTCAGCAAACTAAAGAAAAAAATGAATAGTGGGTGTTACTACGTTTTTCCTTTAAACCATCATCAATTCTAATAGGTACACTTGAACAAAGTCAGGGATTTGTAGGATTATATTCAGGTGTATGATCAACCAATTATACCAAACAGGTGCTAATGATTACCAGTGTCGCACGTAGGTTAAAACATAGTCATTAACTGAAACAGAAACGACTGTGTAGGAGGCTTAAAACTGTGTACGGAACAGCCAAACTCTTAGAGGTTGTGGAAGATATTTTAATGTTATGCCAAGATCAAACACAGCAAAAAAAAGCACAGTTATAGTGCATCAGCCATGTCTCTCCCAGACAAATCTTTCAAATCAGAGTGGGATGTCAAAATATGCTTGTAAAGCTCTTTTAAAAAAGCACAAAGAAATTGGCAATTTTGAGGATTGTATAGACCGTGGTCAGCCAAAGAAACTTATTGTAGCCGATGACACATCAAGCCTATTACTCTAGAAATGTTTTCTAGAATAATAGAAAATATTTCCATCAGTACCATCAGCTCACAATGGAAAGAACCCAGTAAGATCCAGGTACATCCATATACAGTCTAGATAAGCCTGGCCAGAGTTGGTCTTCATGGAAGAGTTGCAGCCAAAAAGCTATACCTCCGACATGGAAACAAAGCCAAATGACTCAAATATTCAATAAACAAAGAGAATGGGGTGCATAAAAATAGCAGTAAGTGCTCTGAATTGATAAGTCAAATTTTTAATATTTTGCTGTAGAAGAAGCCACTTTATCAAAAAAGGCTGGAGAGCGGTACAATAATGGGTAACAGTGAAGCATGGTGGCGATTACTTTAATGTTTTGGGCTACATTTCTGCAAATGGAGTTAGAGATATGGTCAGGATTAATGGTGTTCTCAATGCTGAGAAATATAGGCAGATACTTACCCATTATGCAATACTATCAGGGAGGCATAGGATTGTTCTAAAATTTATGCTGCAGCAGTACGACTACCTCAAACATACAGCCAAAGTCATTAGGAACTATCTTCAGCATAAAGAACAACAAATAGTCCTGGAAGTGATGGTATGATCCCCACAGAGCCCTGATTTGAACATTGTCAAGGATGTTTTCCATTACAAGAAGAGAGAGAAGGATGTGAGGAAGCTTACATCCACCTAGGATATTTGGTTTGTTCTCCAAGATTTTTTAGAACTGACCAGACAAGTTTGGTAAAAAAAACTGTGTGAAAGTGTACCTAGAAGAACTGAGGCTGTTTCGAAGGCAAAGGGCGGTTACACTACATATATATTTTATTTACATTTATCTTTCGCTCATTCACTGCATTTATCGACTGACAAAATAAATAACCATTTTTTAAAAACATTTTAGATTGACAGCATTTTTTTCACACCCTCCTAAAACTCTCAGTAATGTATATTTCTGAAGGAAATACTAAAGCCACCAAATCCCATTATTTAAGTTCTTTAAATTGATATATTGGAAATATATTTCTAGTAATTCATTGTGTCTATATGTTACCAGGAAGCTCAATGTACTCTGCACAAACTGTTCTGTAATAGGTCAGTTTTCTAAGAAGTGCCCACCTGCAAGGCATACATTATCTGACCTCTCTAATCCCCAGCATGGATGTGTTTCAATTGGTTCTGTAGCAGTATCTCCATCATTTGTCCCTGCATCGTGCCTCATTCTCAAGCCTGGTGACAGGAACTGTTGACTACCTGTCGCTGTATCACTGTGACCTGATAATCAATCCTCTGTGCCATCACATTTACCCCATAACTCACCTGCCATCTTGGAGGTCAGTATACAGACATGATGCAATTGTTTCTGCTGTCTGTTCAAGCCCTGGCTGCACATAATTGGGTGACTGATAATACAATAATTATTTTCTGAATGCAAGAAAAGTGTCACTGGAAATGGTTGACGAAGCAATCTACTTTTCAATAGGCTGTATGGCAAGCTTTTAGTGTAAAAAAAACTAAATAAAAAAACCCTATCAAGGTTTTTTTTAACAATTAATGCTGTCATGATAATGGAACACCCCAAGGTAAAAAGTGATCAATGTTTCAAGTTTTATTTAAAATACAGTCTACAAATCAAAAGAATATGTTACAACTAAAACCTACCAAGACATGGCCATTAGGAGACATGGCATTGATTTCAGAAACAGCCAACAGCCCCATGCCAACAATGGTGAGGCTGCAGACATTCCTGCCTTAAGTGGGTGAATCTGTTAACAGGACAGTTATTCAACATGCACTCTTTGTTCTGTTTATATTTTGTTATGGACCACATGCAGAGATCCTCTTTTATGAAGTCAGTATATAATAAAAAATGAAGACAAATGAAATGATAAGCCTTTAGGATTACTTCAGCAGGAGGAAATACTGCTGCATGTGCTCTTTTTGAATCAGTGTTTATGCTGCAGCGATCAGTTTTAGAGCAGTTTCCCAAAAGCAACATGGGGTGCACAAAAAACAGTTGATAGAAGGTTCTCTGGTCAGATGAGACCAAAGTTTATCTTTATGGCCTACATGCAAAGTATCCCGTGTTAAAAGAAAACTAACACTGCACCTTATCCTGAACACACCATCCCCACATTCAAAGAAGTTGATGTCTGTGTCATTGTGTAGGGATACTTTTCTTCTGCAGAGATGACAAAGCTGATGAAAGTTGAAAGTCAGAGAAATCCTTTAAGAAAACCTTTTAAAGGTTTAAAAAGGCTTGAAACTGATTCTCCTGCAAGACACAAGCATTAAACAAACAGCTAGAGATACAATGAAGAATAATCAATAGAAAGACAATTAAAGCATAATGACAAAGTGGTCCTGAAGTGCAAAACACTTTAACAAATGATTAAACACATCTACAAATAAAGAAAAAACAACCACAATTGAAAAACACAAAAATAAACTTAAAAACATAACTACAAATTGAAAATCATAACCACAAAGTGGATAACACAACCAAATATTGAAAAAAAAAATAAGAACACAAATACAGACTTGAACATTCAACCACAAATTGAAAAACAACCACATTTATGAAACCTGGACAACAAAACAAACAAAGAAAAAACACAAAAAGACTAACTTGAAAATAACCAGTCAGTAATGTAGACAATAGGCTGTTGACAGAGTAACGTTAAGTTAAAACAAGGCTTGTGTAGTTGTGTCTAATTGTATGGCCTTGTGGGAGTTATTTGGTAGGTTTAAGTCAACATATCCTTTTTAGAAAGCAAGATGTAGGCTATAGGCTAGTTAACCTTAGCATAGTTTCCCGTCACCCATTTACTTCGCTAAAACTACCCACAGAGATTTGGGCAAGCAAATAGAAAAGAGCGTGCCTATTGCTGAGCTACATCTTGGTCCTCAACCTGCCAAAAAACACTTGTTCAAGTTCTGTTTAGAAGCATTTACAGTCAGTGTTTCAGATAAAACTAAATTGATATGCAATGTGTGCAAAAGTCAAATCAGCAGAGGCAGAGATATCAAACACCTGTCAACATTTATGTTGCATAATCACATGCACTTAAAACATGCTCTGCTGCTACTGTCTGCCAATCCCCCCCACCAGCACAAATTCATCATCACAGCCATGTTCTGTCCTTGTTGGTTTAACCATGGAGGAAGTAATGGCTGTTATATTATTTTCTTTCCAATGGTGTTCTTTGTTACATATTCATTGCTGGATTTATGGAAAAACATCAACCGATATTATATACCCATACTTATTATAATGGATAATTAAACATCATATAAATGACAAGTGTAATGTGTAACAAAAACGATTTTTATGCCAATTTTTCCCCTCTCAACAAATACAGATGCAAATACTGGCTTCTTTTCACACCACTAATGCATACTGATTGACATTTTGTGTAACATATCCTACAACTGTACAATTTGTTGTTGTGTTTTTCAGTTTTTTTGTTTAGTTTTTTCTTGAATTTGGATTTGCAGTTCAGGGCCTCCGTAAGATATTGTCTTTTACTGGCTCGAATGGCCGAAGTCCAGTTCAATAACCAATTAAGAATTTGTGGCAGGAAAATGTATTACCAGACAGTCTCAGAAGATAACTGAGCTTTAGCAATTTGGAAAGAAGTATTGTCCGATTTTCTTCTCCAAATATTCAAAGCCTGTATAACATAAAATGGTTTTAAAAATATTAACCCATAGGTATTGGATACAACTTTTTAAACAAACACAGTTTTTCGTTCAAAAAAACCCAAAACATTAAATACATATTGTTACACTACAATTATATTTGTGGATGTATGGTGACATGTTGTGAAGAGGTCTAAAAGAGTATGAGAACTTTTGAAAGGCAGTTTACATTTAAAACTGATATGACCTAATCAATTTCTTTAGCTGACCACTCATCATAAGTTAGGATGGACACACTCCTTGGAGAAAACACTTATATTGACTACTATTATCTGCCCTTTACAAAGAAAGACTTCTCTTCCTGGAAATGTTATTACAAACACAAATAGGCATCCAACCAACAATATATTTTTTCTTTGCCAACACTATGAACCTTGAAATGTGAAAATCATCCACGCAGCTAGAAGGAGATACAGAAATTATTACGGTGATGATCATCATTTCCAGCATGATGTGAAACGGAGTTGCTTTGTGCTCTCGATTGATTGCTGCTGTTTAACTGCTTTGGCCTCTTAATTTAGAACAGAGTAACAGTTAAAGTGAGAGACTGGAGAAAGGAGCTTAAACAGAGGGACTGATCCATTTGGCAATATCATATTAGTTTGCATAAAGCATCCCACTATTCCTATCTACACTATCTGGGTATGTGTTTTCCTTGAATCTTAGATGGTCCGGATTAGCACAATTACACAGTGTTGCTCATCTAATGATAATTTGCAATCACAGGTGATTATCTCCAAATTAGTCCTAGAAGAGGTTACAATAGGCAGTCATATTGTTTAAGTCCCTAAATTGAACTATATTTTGTAATCTTCAGAAACTTGAGTCTTACCTATTCATGAAGAAAGGGAGAATGAAAATGGCTCATTGGAAGCAAATAAGAATACTTATTTTATAAAGAGGTGTAACTAAAATTAAATACTGCAAAAATGCTTAGAATCAAGATTTTACTATTTTAAAAGTAACATAATAGAGCTCTACAGACTTATTTTAAATTGCATATGCTAATGTAGTAACCAGTAATAGTAACCAGGGCAGCTGATTTACTATTGGATGTTTTGTGCACATCAATAAAATAGTTTTTATTTAATTTACATTGTAACCAACTAAAGAAATCAGTGATTATCATTTAGCTGTCAGAGTGAACAATTCATTCAAATTGCTGCATGTATTTCTTTAATGTATTTAATATCGTCCTAAAAGGGAATTGTGAGAGTGCATGAGGAACTTACTCATCACCGATATTTGTGATGTTTTTATGTCTAGTTAACCTTTTTGAAATGGTTTTTACTACATAAATTTGCACAAATTATAAGTGTGAACCCTCTATCACATTCATTGGACTTATTCTAGCCTTGCAAACAATAAGATATATTTTGCATCTGAGCTACAATATAAATTTTTTTGTCTTAACAATACTTTTTCATGTAAAGAGACGGACACGTCAAACACATGGCCTTGACTTTGTTTAAAGGTTAACCCAGCTGGCTGTGTAATCAGCCGGGTATAAATCTTCCTGTTAATTGCTCGATCCCAACCTACAGTAAATGCGCTTGGAGTGAAGAAAGAGCCTCACTTCGCTGATTACTTGCAAGGTCTGTTTCAGATTAGAGACGGAATGTGCTTCCAGGCTACTGAACCTCATCTGAAATTAGGTGGAAAAGATGTATGGAGCAATTCCCTTGGCAGCTTTTCGGCCTACACACAAAGTTGAGAAAACATGTACTTCCAATGGTATCCTCAACTCAGCTACTGTGTACAGTTGTAAAAAAAGAGAAAGTATACCCCGTTTAAATCAGAATGATTTTTTTTTTATATGTTTCTAAGGATTTTTGTGCTATGCATAGTTTTCAATAAAAGTGTTCTAATAAAAAGGGAGATTGGAATATCAGTGGTACATGGTTCTGTACACCTTTAAATGTGTAAAATGTTAGTTAATATTAGTACTTTTAATATATAAGTTTATATTGATAAATTGTAAATATTCTGCAGTTAACCCTACAAATTACACAGAATATAAATATATTTTTGCAGCAGCTGTAATAGTAATAATTAGAGATCAGACTATCCTTCCATATGTCAGCAATAGTTACATCATTTCATTAGGACATTCTTCAGTCTTAAAAGTAAAATTAGTTATTAATATATTATTTAAACCTCTCTTTACCTTAACTAGATCCTTGCCATACTTTAAAATGAGGCCACTTTTAGAAGACCTGCTCCTCGTTAAGGAAGACTACATTAAATACCAGTAGAAAACATAAGTACATTATTTGTTGCGACTCCTCTCAACTCACTTTTATTTTTAACTTATGAATTCAATCAGTAAATAAAGATACACTTGATTTCATGGTGTTATGAATAAAAAGTCAGCATAAGTTGTTTCATGTAGGGCTTTAACATTTCATGATGGCATTCATCAAGTTACAGTATGAGGCATATGCAATCTTTATTTATTTGTCTTTGAGCAGGTGGCAGCTGCTGAAGAGATGTATCTTGTTTTCATAGAGTCTGTCCATCTGCCCAAGAGTTACTCTTGGCATCAAAGATGAGCTGAGCAACATCCTTATTTAAAGGAAAGCACACTTGTATTTCTTTGGCATTGATGTGTTGAAACTTAATTAGTCAGCTATGTTGTCACATAAGTCTGTATAATAATTCCATAGTTTTGGTTCACCAATATTCACAGTAAATAACATCCACTCTCCTTAAAATCACATATCTGACGAAAATAGAAACTGCTTAGGTAGGACTCAACTTTGGTGCAGTTTAAGATAATTCCGTATCTGTTAGTTTTCCGAAACTTCACGTTTCAGTCTTTTTAGATGCATCTCAATGAATGATACATTTTTGAAAAATACAACTATTGCATTAAAAATATTGATATATTTTAAGTTCTCATTTCCATTAATTATCGAGCTAACATAAAAAAAAATACTCTCTCACAAAATTGAAAAATATCCTACTACTGGTTTAAAAAGGTCTGAAATATCTCTGAAAAGTAGGTTACCGTTTATGCTCTAAACTTAGTTGTAGCTCATTTTGCATGAATTGTTACACATATTCTGACAGAGGAGCTTGTTTCTGCTGACGTGGTTTGAAACACCACATTTCTTCTTTATTGACCCTCATGTCATCCACATTGTACTTACAGGTTTCTCTCATGTTCTTTTTTAATAAACTCCATAAATTGTCTATGATATTGAAATCAGATGAGTTTTCTGGCAAATTAAGGAGAGTGATACCATGGTCATTAAGCCATGTACTAATTTTGAAGCTGTGGGCAGGTACCCTCCATAAGGTTTATCAGCAGGATGAACCCTGAAAGAGCCTAAAACTTTCCGGTAGATCATTTTGCTTACCTTGTACTTGATAAAACACAATAAGCCAACACCAGGAGAGGGATTTCCTAATCATTAGGAGAGTGAAAACTTTGCTTTGGAACTCAGATTATGTGCATCACCAATTTTCCTCCAGACTCTAGAGCACCTGTCAAACTCGAGGCCCAGGAGCCAAAATCCGGCCCATCTGATCCATTTATGTGGCCCTCTAAACTCTAAAGGACTATGTAAATTTAAACTTTAATCTGTATTTATGTGCCTTAATGCTATTTAATTCATCAAATAAAAAAAAGATTGTATTTGAATATTCCTAAATTCCCTCTTTGTGAAAAGATGTTCAGTATTTTATTTTAAGAAGTAATGTTTAACGCTGTGACACAACCACCAAATATATATTTCTATGTGGGTAATTAATATATAAATCAGGTTTCAGTTTTTTGAATCATTAAAATAATTATATACTCTTTCAATCCAATTTGTTTTATACCATGGTCTGGGTGAATACTCGATTCTGATTGGCTGGTGGGTGCTGACAAGAGTGCATTATTTTCGTATAACCGCACACGTAGTCCGCTAGTTAAATCACTGGGCTATCACTCCGCAGAATGGCTCGCTCTGTAACGAGCATTCAGACAGTAGACCGACTAAAGACCCACATAAAATAGTCCCCGTAGTGTGGGATATTTGACGAGTTCAGTACATGAAATAAACATTTGTTATAAAAGGTTACGTTTGTGGGACAATGGTATAAGCGGATTAAACTACTCGGAGTCGTGCATTAGACAGTTATAATGAACTTCGCGGAGTGGTGTTCTTGACTCTGCGTCGTGCATTATAACCGTCTTATGCACGGCTCCTCGTTGTTTAATCCTTACGTAATGGACCTGTACCATCTGTGATCACCACAGTAACATTTTAAAGAATGCTGTGCATGAAAGACGGAACACCACTGAAATTTAGCTGCCATCTTAGTGGAGTAACACCAGTAAATGACCAACTTTAGTTGGACAACTGGCTGCTTTTCTGCCACTGAATGTCTCTGTTGTTTATGTGGTGCAGGCTGTCGCGCCAACTGCTCAGAATTGAGCTGAGATATTGTATGAGACACTAAACCATCAAGGATGTTAAGGCGTTGTGAAGAAAAAAAAAGATTTAGGACTAATGACAAGTAGACACAGAGACTGCTACTTTTTTTGTCAGATTTTCAGTGGAATACATTTCACTAACTCAGTAATGGATAGCTGGGTGTGGAAGCAATCTTTATTTTTTCTGAAAGAAAACAAGTATAATTAAGGAAGTAACCTTGCAGCTGGCTGTCGAAACATGGACTCAACCTAAGAAAATAATATACAACACATTTAGGTGAATATTTTAACCGATCCTTGCTAATAAGACCAGTGACATGGCAAATGTAGTTCCTTTTTTTTACCCCAGTGAAAAACACAATTTGCTCTAAAAATTATATAACCCAGCCTCTAGTTAGTTGATACATATGAATGAATGAGGGAGCCTAGTCCAAATTAAATGGCAATACATTTCCTCAGTAAGGGAAAATAATGTTTTCCTTTGTATTCCCCTTTGTTCTTTGTAACACAGGAGAATGCAGCTGTCATGAAGGTTATTCCCCTGACCCTGTCCATAAACACCTTTGCGTTCGCAGTGACTGGAGTCGCAATGAAGGGTAAGAGATGTTTCCTCCCTTCATTCACATCTGAAAACTTGCTTCTGATTGAACACCTTAAGAAATGATTTCAAAGTCCATAAGCTCAACTCTACTGGTACACGTTATTACTTTGAGCTAATATTTTACGGCTTTTTTTCATTTTTTATTAATGGCTTTTTCTAATGTAAAGCAAGTTTCATCTGTGCACTGCTATATTACCCTACTGTATTATTAAAGCAATTTAAAACCAGGGTAGAAAAGCAATCCAAATTTGGGAAGTACTTTTAGGAATTTAAGAACTTGTTTTTAATATATCAAAGCATGCTAATGCATACATAAAGTGTTTAAAAAATATTTTAAAGAATGAGTTGTGTAGTAAGAAAGCAGGAAAGAAGCTGTAGCGATTGATTAAATAAATCAGCAGGGAGTAATGAATAATGAGATGGAAGGAACATATCGAAACATACCCTGATGGAAAGAAAGACACGTAACTTTTCTGACTCTGACCTTGCTCACGAATTAGCTGCTTTTCCCAGTCCATGGTCACATTTTATTCCAAATTTGCCTTTCATCTGCTGGCTTAACACCAGCTGCTGATCAATTTTACATTTACTGTTTTCTAAAAGAAGCACAAGAGGTTAATCTTAAACAGCAAGCCTCTGTCAAGACATCAAGTATTATCTTGTCCTCATCAAGTGTTTGACTAAGTAAATTATTATCATAGATAAAAAGCATCACAAAAACTGATTATTATGCCATTTCAACAGTTTGCGAAAAGCATCCTTAATGACTTCAGAAGACATATAAAAGACACTTAACTAATTGGTTATCAGCATATGAAAAAATGTTTTATAATATCAGATATTTCGGCAATGTCCTGATTTAGAAAATTCAGCAGGTACAAAACTACAAGAAGAATATTAAAAAAACATTAGCAAATTTTAGAGAATTATTAATTGTTGCCTATTATATTGAAATGGGTTATGAACTACCTACCCTTGTGCAGTTAGAAAGATTGTTCACAATTTGGAAGTGGTTCAATGGTCACATATATACAGAGTTTAAAAGAAATAAACCTGGAACCACACACTTCTGTGTAGAGTTTCATGCATTAGACCAACATGAAGAAGTCTAAAATTAGTATAAAAATGGTAATTGAACAGATAAACTGTTCCATGCTAAGTATTAACGTTCATAGAACCCTTCAACCAAAAATTCAGACTGTATGTTCCACACCTTATTGAAAGACTCTACTAACAGACCAAGCACCCAGCTTTTACTGTCTTTAATCTACATTACAGATTTGGTTCCTTGAGTTAAAGCCTTTGAGACTCAGGATAGACCCCTGTCATCCAATCCTCTCTAGATTATTAGGAAGCTGTTGTTTGTCCAACCGGACCGATACGCTTCGCCCTTATCGGTCATCTTAACGGTAAAGTTAAGGTCGTATTCATCTTTTGCGGGAGATAAAAACACAAGCCAAACACTGTATTGGCAGCCCACTCCCCCTTAACAAACACACGCCGCGGGGACTGATGGTGGGAGGAGCGACTGCTGCCCTCTCTAGAAGCTCGCCGCACTAGTAGTTACACAGACACGATGGCAGAGCGAACGGTTTCGTTTTACAAAATTATAAGCCGACAATGCACGCTGTCACAAATGCAATAAAAGCTTTGCCTGCAAAGGCCAGAAGACGAGTACTTTGACCAAACACCTTGCTAAAATACACCAAATACAAACAGAGAGATGCACAGTTTATGACTGCCTGAGTGTTGCTACATTAGTAAAGCAGCGGTACAGAAAATGGATGGGTGGATTTTATATTGTAGTTCTCTCAGGGCTTATTTTGCACTATACACTTTAGCATTCCAAATCTTTCATTTTGGTTCATAATTGCATTGTTTTATGGGGAAGTTTTTTTATATTTTTTATTTGAATACCATAAACTTTTTTTAAATAGACAACGTAGTATTTTTAGTTTTTGATATATAAAGAAGTTGTTTATATAGTGTTTTTATCAAGTTATTCTCTTATTTTGTGTTTTTCCCTTTTGTTTTAGTCTTTAAAAAAAAAAAAGTACCGATAAGGATACCGATAAAGTACCAGATCGATAAGGAGTATCGTTAAGAGTAGTAGTATCGATAAATAATTAACAATAGCCATCCCTACGGGTCACGTCTTTAGACAATCTAAGTCAAATATCAGCAGTGATTGGCTCCACGATCAGAGGATTGTTAGAGACTGTTTCATTCATGTTGAAAGCCTGATATTGAAGGTCAAGTTTCTCAGATGTTTGGCCTGGTCTATCAGAACTTCTGAGCGCAGCTATGGAACATACAGCACGGAGGAGCATTGGATACTTTCCACTGCAGCATTCTAGTTGTGCATGAATGAGATGTCTTCAGCTCTCAGCTCATCCCTTATGGCAGTGACTGTGTCTCAAAGAGCTACTATCTCTGCTCAGAGGCTCATTCTTCTTCCCTAAGTGCTAGCCTGGTAGCCTAGCCTGTTCTTCCTCTACTAGAAACTAATGAATCTTTCTAAAATACTCCATAATCTGCCCCTTTTGTATGGAAGAAAATCTGTGTTAAAATTAAAATTAAAAGTTATCATCCAAATATATGCGATACGCTGTTCACATCAGTCTCCAAAAGTCTCCAATAACACCGAAGTTGTTGGATCTGTCGCAGATTGCTATACAAAAAAATAAAAAAATAAAGAGTTGCCAGAAGGGTCTAAAAAGTCACTAAGTTGGCAACACAGATTCTGTCGTTAAAAGAAACACCTGTTAACACCAAAACATGCCTGCCAAACTAGAAAAAGAGCGAGCAATAACATCACAATGGAACCCTTTTGA
This sequence comes from Apricaphanius iberus, assembly GCA_028564705.1. Taxonomy (NCBI): domain Eukaryota; kingdom Metazoa; phylum Chordata; class Actinopteri; order Cyprinodontiformes; family Aphaniidae; genus Apricaphanius; species Apricaphanius iberus. The sequence goes on from JAPXFQ010001818.1 coordinate 691,231, forward strand.
GGCAGGCATTAAAGTGAAAAAGCAATTTCCTATTTTTATCATTTTCATTCAGTCTAAGAATCAGCATTTGTTTATGAGTAAAATTAAAAGAGCAATTTTGTGGATTTTGTGTTTGTTTTCAAGTGTTTATGCTAATGTATTTTACATTTCAAATTTGAGATTTCAATTTTAATCTTGTAACAACTTTAGTAAATTTATTTGAAAATGAAATCTTGAATGTATTTTACTTTTTATCATTTTATTTTAGTTACAGTCAGGGATGTTGAAGAAGAAGCTGAAAAAAACAGTTTTGATTATTTCTTATTCATTTTATTTATGAGACAAAACTGGCAGTTGTATTGTGAAACTTAAAAAAGCAGTTCATCTAATACATTTTATATTTGAATTATGACACAGATTGGCTTCCATATCTCTGTGTATCGGACCTGGACCTTCATGTGATTTTCTTACTGATAAAACGCCAACACATATTTCTCCGGATTCTTCTTTGAAGGTCCTAGAGTTTCCTGAAGTTTTTTCTTGTGTCGCTGTGCAGCTTCATTGAGGGGTTTGAATCTGTGCTTAGTGTGTTTCTCTGAATCTCTGCAAAAAGCACACAGTTGCTGCTGATGATTCAGACAGAAGAGTTTGCATTTCTCACAGTGCAGACTGCAGAGATCATCTTAACTCTCTGCTGTAAGAAAGTCTCACACAGATTCTTTAAAACCAGGTTATGTGGTGGATTTTACACACCGGAAATTCTTTTGTTGGCTTCTCTCTCCACCAGTTCTTTAGACAGTCCTTACAGAAGCCGTGGCTACATGACAGGACAACCAGATCCATAAAGATGTCCTGACAGACTTGAACAGCAGAGATCCTCCTCTAATTTGGAAGCAATTTAGTGTCTGAGTAAAGATTCAGTGTGTGGAGTATGAGCAGCCTGAAACAGCAATGTTGGAGGTTTTCTATTTTCTCTCCTGCAGCCGCACTCATTTAGAGGAAGTTGCTAATTTGGTCTGAAGGTTAAACTGATCGTCTGTGAGTCTCTCTGCAGGGACCATCAATCACAAATTGCTTCCTGGTCTAGTCCAGGTGAAACACATATGGCCTGACTAATCAAGATTCTTAATATTGACCACAAAATCGTGTGCACCGCGAACATTTTGCACCTGTGGGTTGTCGTTCATTTGTGCGTGATCTACTAGGATTGCGTGGGCCACAGCTAGAAAGAGGAGGAATATGTGCATGGAAGCATGATGGTTTTTTTGCAAAGAAGGGGAAAATGGCATACATATCAATTATATGGCTGTTATAGAGTTAGAATGTTGTCAACTATTTTTCACGTTTGTCAGTAAAAAGACTTAATGCATGTGGCGTATTTGCGCTGCTCTCTGCTCCATGCACAGTCAGATATATTAAAGCTCAAGCATGTCCAAGACAAGGTGGCTAAGATGTCCATATTCAACTAATGTTGTTGAAATGTACCGCACTTTATCATGGCCTCTATTGATTGTCAAGTTGCATTAGAAAAAAAATGTCTGCTAATTTGCTAACAAAAGCCTCCAAATTTCGATGCACATACCTTCAATTAGAGCTGTAAAAATTATGCCCAAAGCCAAAGAGTAAATTTTGATTGACAGCTTATTAAAGCCCAAACCCGATTACAGCCCGACTGTTAATAGGCTACCCAGATGCATGACTTCTAAAATGAATTCAAAATGGTTAACAAACAGCTTTAATTTGTGTTTGGGTGTGCGTTTTTTTTTTTTTTTTTATGTAGGGCAGAAAATGCAGGAATGTTGATGTGGAAACCCTGTGATGTTATATATATATATATATATATATATATATATATATATATATATACAGTATTGCTTTTATTTTTAATTATGTCAGTTTTGGTCCTGCGTAGTCGGTACCGGCAGGTACTCACTCTTCCTCCATATATTCTATCTGTTTCTAGGTCAATTTATTCCGATTTATGGTTATAGGTTTTAAGCTGAGTCATGGTAAACTCACTCTATGAGTGGTTACCTTTATTCAAACCATTAATTAGAAGAAAACAAAACCCTAAATTAGTATTGATATATGAAAGGGTTGAAGTAGAAAAAAAACACATTTTTCTCTAAGCATGGCAGCAATACTCAATTGTCAATTTGATTTCAATTCTATGAAATAAAGATCCAGAAATAGGATACATAAAACCTTAGAAGTAGTTATTATAAAGAAAAGTGGATATTCTGGCAGCTTGTTCCTAGCGTTCAATCACAAAGAAACAATTGACTCCTATTTTCAAAATGAAATCCATGAAACTCACCACTAATAACATTCTGACATACTCTGTAGACAATTTCATAGTGTACTTAGTCTGCCCTGTCATGGACTGTTGACTTGCCCTTCCCCACACCCAATGACCGCTGGAGATAGACACCAGCCTACCCTGTGACCCGGCAAGGATAAGAGGGCCTACAGTATGGATATATGGGAGGAGTTTATTTAGTGTATTTAGAGGATTACTTTTCAGCTGTAGGCTGAAATAAATTATTAGTTCCTTAAGCCTCCAGTCTGGGCCCAGGTATATTTTAAATTATGTTTTACTTTTGAGGGCTAAATCTCTGAAAATAAATGTGTAATCTTGCACCAATTTAATAGCACTAATGGTTGTCTTTGTCTACTATTGTGTCTTCTTTGAAGTCCTTGGCCATACGCTAACTTGGAGAAAGGTTACGACCTAGTCACAGGAGAGCAAGCCCCAGAGAGGATCTTCAGGTGAGTCCTAAGCTTTGGTGCATTTCTTGATCTTTAGGTAACCATCGCTGAGGCTATAGCTGCACAGTTATCATGTTTGTGACACAAATTCATATTTGACTTGTATGTGTGTGACAGCGGATACATTTAAGTAGATGTACATAGTATAGTAAATGCAGCTGTACTGACAAAGAAAGTAACTTTATGCTGGAGTGAAGCCTTGCCAGTGGGTTTGTGTGTTTCTTTGCAGAGTAGCCCAAGGAAAACTTGTGGAAGGGTTCATTTCAAATGCTTTTACTGCCATTTTTTGTTTCACTACCCATTCTTGATGGGGTCATTTTGTTTGACATTTTTGATGAAGTGTAAAAAGCAAGGGACCTATTCTCTGTTGCCCAGCTGCTCTTTTTTAACCAGCCAATCCCCTCCCACAAATACAGAAATCGGTGTACATTATAAAAGATGATAGGTACTGGTTTTGTAAAATCCAAGTCCTATTTCATGCTCCCTAGACCTTCTTTATGTGGGTAGGAGGGATTCTTTGTCACCATAGCCTCGCTTCTATTTACACTGACCTTGAGAGATGGATGTTCAGGTGGAGTCTATTAGACGAACTGATGTACTAAATTCACAATCTGTGCTTTGGACAGAAACAGACTTTCTTTTCTACACATACACAGCAAGTTAAAAGCACCACACTATGCTAGTTATCAGGTAGGACACACAAAAAGGCACTAACCAAACACACAGATTCAGCTGCTGTGCAAACTGCATTCAGCCCTGAAAACAATACAGATAACAACACAAGTGAGTTAACTTGCAACAATAAAGTGGAAACTTGTATTAGTCTGGATTTGGACTGGTTTTATGTCAGGGCTGTTTAGAGTACGAAGTGAGAAGACTGCAATGATCCTTTGCTGGACAAACTTATTTCCCTGTCAATGAGGACAGGAGGTTTATCGAAACAAGGATTAGATTCACAGTTGGGGGGCTTTCAGTAAAACCAGAGCTGCCTCAATAGTGAGAAATAAAAGCATCTTTTGATCTCAAGGTACCAGCTTCACCTAATAAATGGATTTATATAATTTCTTTGAACTGTCAGACATTGAGCAGAGGTCAGACTGGGTGAAATTTATTAAAATTCTTTAAATCAAAATCAGGGAATTGGCAGAATCTTGAAGGGTTTTCATTGTTGGGTTTGAAGCTTCTGAGAAAACTGAAAGTAGTTTCTTCATAATTTGTTGTACACACAAAAGTGTACTTGGCTAGTGTAATTTGAATTTGCAATAAATAAATATTACAGCAATCATTCTTCGTTCTTCCACCTGTATTCTTCTGCAGTACAATTACTGTGTTTTGAAAGTTGTCAGAGTTTGTTGGGGTTTTTTCTGTTTCCTTGAATCACTACAACCCTGGTTGCAAAAGTGTAGGTTTATGTCTTGATAGAAAAATGACCCTGGTAAACATAACGATACACTGTTGGTATAGAACAAATTTTATATATATATATATATATATATACAGACAGAGAGAGAGAGACAGACAGAGAGAGAGAGAGAGAGAGAGAGAGAGGGAGAGAGAGAGGGAGAGAGAGAGAAAGAGAGAATTGTGTAGACACTGTTTTGACCTCAATTGTGTCCAACAAAACCCCCGCAAAAAAAACAAACAATATACAGTATATGTATGTATAGCAAATAGGGCACCTGCACTGCTTTATCCAGTGCCAGGATTTTATTTTGACTTTAGTCACATCTAACATCATGAGGTTGTTTGATATTTATTTTCTGCTTACATTAGCTTGAAATGTTTGTGTATCAAATCGGTTTATGTGGTGTCTTATCTTGTTGTGTGGCCACACACACACAAAAGGATCAAAACAGGAACATCCATGATTTTTTATCGCCACCATGTCTGGAGGGCTGAAACTCTTGTGACAATATAAAAATCCTCCCATGTGAACCAGGAATTACATGATGTGTTCAGTGCTTTACTTTGGACTTTTTGATATAACTTTTAATTGATGTTGGGATACAACTACTCTGCCATGACAACCCATTTGATCATCATCTAAGCACACTCTTCTTGAGTTAATCAGAAGGCCGTTTAAAGTTTGGATGTCTGTACCTACTGATCCTGCAGAAATTTGGGGACCTCTGCGCACTTTCCTCCTCAGCACCCAATGGCCCTGCTCAGTGATGTTGCATACCATTTTGAGGTATAAGTTGCTCTCTTTCTCAATCACTACAACATAGTGGTTGTAGAGCAAGTGCAAACCGGAGACAGAGCAGGAGGAAGTTCAAACCATCTCTTTTATCGATCATAATGGGGAAAGTAAGATCACTTTCTAACAATAGGGATGAACTCTAAACCCTACAAGGACTCAGAGTATTTGGAATGCAGTATTACGTGTTTCACTGAAACGTAGATGCAAGATCATATTCCTGACTTCATTGTGTCTCTGCCTTGCTTCTTGACTATACAGTACGAGAAGGATAAGAAAGGGAAGTGGATCTGGAGTGCTTGTCACCAACAGATGGTGTCATTTAGGACATTTTACCATGGATCGTTAACTCTGTAGCCCAGATATTCAAATCTTGGCACTAACTTTTTTTGTCAAGATTGTTTACCATGAGAGTTCAACTGTTATTTTGGTTACCATTTACATTCCACCTTCAGCCATTAATGTTGATGCATGTCATCAGCTCTGTTGTCGCTAAGCTACAGACAACACCCCAATTCATTCGTGGCAATATCTGAGGATTTTAATCATGCCTCACTCTCTTCTACACTTCCACAATTTTAACAGTTTTTCAACTGCTCTACATGAGAAAACAAGACATTGGATTTGTTTTATGCAAATGCAAAGAATCCATACATGTCCAAAGCAAGACCTCCTCTGGGACAATCAGATCCCAATCTCGTTTTTCTCTGCTGAGAATATTAACCACTTGTTCAGAGGTCACCTATGACAAAGAGAACTGTGAGAAAATGATCACAAGAAGCTAAAGAGGCACTAAAAAGGAGAGGGTTGAATTGTCTCCCAAAAAGGGTTCGTTTTAGAGCAGCAAGATATGGGGGGTGCGTTCAAGTTAAAGAACGGCAAGCAGTTTCCAACTTGAGTCCTTTATTAAAATGTGCATATAGTTGTGCTTATTATTGTGGTTAACATTATGGTCTGAAACAGATGTAATATAAACAGACAAAATAGACATCAGTAAAATACTCAATACACATCCTCAATGATATAGAACTTAAATATGATATCAAAATATTACTCCCAGTTATACACATGTCCTGACAAGTCAAATAATCACTCTATAATACTCTCAACTAATGCGAGTCAAAGTAGCCATTTAAACCGAATTCTAACACGGTTAAACTTCTACAAATATTTTCAACCATACTTCAAACTATACAAAAAGCACATAAAAACTCACCTAATAGCATCTACACACAACAATAACCATTATGAAATGGAGGAAAACCTCCTCTCTATACTCCTGCAGAGAAGGAAAGGGAATGCATGGCACCTGTGATGCGTTTAAACAGCATTGGAAATATGTGCTGCATTCACGAACATACGATATTTCAGCTTCTAGCAAAAACACAGAAAATAATACTAAAAGTTCTGAACTAAGGACAATGTGGGCTTCCTAACAGGCACTTTAGGGTTGTTTTAATGTCACAAACTGGATAAAAGTTTCCCAAACACATGGAGAGGATATCAATGTCATGAATGAGTTTGTGACTGACTACATAAACTTCTGTGTCGACAACATCATCCTTTCCAGAACAGTGACATGCTTCCCTAATACAGTAACAAAGCTTGGATCACTTGTAACATAAAGGAACTGTTGAACAAAACAAACAAAAAACATTCAAGGTGGGAAACAGAGAATTATTGAGGAGTATACAGAAGCAACTTCAAGTCAAGGTCAGAGGCAGGAAGGAAGGATATAGAAAAAAGTTAAGCATTGTTTCCACTGAGCCGAATGGTTTGGCTCTTTGCAGTCCGGTCCGCCAATTTGTCTTTTCCCACCGTAAAATCAGCCTATACAGCAGGCTCATACCAGTCCATTGATGGCCCTCCTTCCATTATAGGTCAATACGACAATGGTCTAGTATGGTTAGGGTAGAGCTACTGGTGTCACACAACAGAGCCCTTTGATTGGGAAATTAAAAACATCACTGCTTGCCACAAGCAGCAGACATAAACACCAGTGGCGTTGCTTCATGCCACCTCATTGTACTGTACATGGACTATTTTTTTCTGTAATCGTGTTCATTATGCTCATTCTCTATTCCTTTCTAATATCTTAGTGCTTCTTACTTCAATTGACAGAGTCGGAAAGCAGTTTTTGTTTTGTCTTTTTTTACCTCTTTTTAGCTTGCTGATGGTTTCAACCTCACTGTCGCCTTCTTCAGAGCATCCACAGCTTCTGTTGTGGCTTCTTCTACTGCAGTTCATTAAAAAAAGTGAACAATATTTTATTCCACTATGTAACATATATATTACAGTATGCCAGCAGTCTTTCTTTTACTCCTTCTTTTACACACAAACTGGTTTTTCAGATTCCAGTTTACATGAACGTATCTGATGAGTAGCATATGTGTCTTTTATTTATTCTGTCAAAATGTTATACTCTTACTTGATCACAAGTAATATTTGCATACTTCTTCAATGTTTGTACAGATCATTCTACAGTTTGGGCCAAGGTTTGTGGCTGCCTGTCAGCAAAAGCTTTGTGGTGCCACCAGTGGAACTGTCAATCAACCCTATTGCCAGCTGTAAGACAGATGTGTTGGTTACCGAAGATCCAGGAGAGGTCAGGTAAAGTGGAACCAGCTCAAGGCACTACCAGTTTACGAATGGAAGTAAATAGGGGTTCTGACAACTGAAATGTATTTTCACATGGCTCTAAACTCTTCTGTTAATGGATGGGTCAATACGTGGATGCTGTCACGAAGCATCTAAGCCCCAACCGTTTTGCTGTTTAGATGATGTGCTGTTTTCATGAGTCAAGGATTAGCATTGTTCTACAATTCAACATTAGAGCAGAATTGCTTCACATATTGAAGCACATTGCTGCATATGTAAGGCTAGCACAGTGCTAGCGCTCATTTCTATGTTGATAACAGCAGTTATTTTATTCATTTATTTATTTTCCCGATATATGTAATTAGAAAAAAAAGCATTGTTCTCAAAACCATTAAAATCATAACAGTGGAAATCCAAGCTCAATTATGAAATATTCCATAGATACATTGAATTTCTAAGTCAAACATTAATTTAGATGTTAAATTACATACAAAAAAAATGAATTAAGATATCAGAAATATTTTATGCATTGTAGGAATGGCCAAGAATAAACTGCTACAAATAGTGCAGCTGTAACAAGGTTACAGTTTAGTCAAACATTGCATAGACAAGAACATTGTGGAAAGCACATACCACAGAATTAATGACAGCAATATGTCCATCAATTGTTTTATACCAGAAAGAGACACAGCTAAACACACAATAACTAATATAGTAGAACTTTATGTGGGCGTGAAACACAAAGAGAGCACACCAAATAAATTATATTAACTGTAATGCTAGAAACAATACCTTCCTCAATGGCTTTGTCCAGGAAAAAGACACAGTTCAGTTAGGGTGCTAAGTATATTAGAAATAGAGATTCCGAAGTAAATTGCTCCAATAAGTTTATGTAATGCATAAATAAAGAGTAGCAGTAAAAATATATGAGTGGGAGTAGCCCATTGCCTATCTATATACTGTATATTCACTCAGTGCTCAATTAAGTACTATATGGCCTTCAACAAGAACTCAAACACACTGATAAGAGATTTTGGAGCATACTGGCATGCACACATCATAAAGTTCCAAATACCATTGCTTTAATGTGTGGTTGTTTTGACTTTTGTTTCATTTTCATCATCTTAAACCAGTATCTGACATTGGTATGGCATTTTTCCACTGGCACTCACTGGATATTTTTGCTTTTGCCTGAGAGGTAGTTTTGTGTGAAAATTCCAACAGATCAAAAGTTTCTGAAAAACTCACATCAGCCTGTCTGACACAAACATCCACACTGTAGAATGGAGAAAAGGAAAATAGAATAATTCTTTATCGTTCTACAAAATGGAAATTTAGCAGCAACAGCAGCAAAGTGACAGATAATAGAAGCATTTAGGATCACACAAGAAAAGAATAAAAAGTATAAAAACAAAATTAAAAATTGTACATGTACATTAAGGACACAGTTACAAAAACCAAAGTACTTTAGAGTTATTTGAATGTGCAACTGATTTATATTGATATTTAAAGAACATGCATGTGTAGTTGTGCATTAAGAAGTATTAGTAAATGTATTATATAATAAGCTAATATAACTTAGAAAAATAGATGTGTCATCATCATAATAACTTCAGCAGATTTTTTTAATAATTCAGTTAAACTGTGCACATTACAGAAGGGTTGTGAACATTATTGAGATTTTTTTGGAATAGTTTTGGTTGTAAAGTCTAACAGCTGCAGGGAGGAAGGACCTGCAATAATGCATGTTCACACATCTAGAATGCAGCAGTCAGTCACTGAAGGAGCTCTGCAGCTCAGTAACATCTTCATGTGTGGAGTGGGAGACTCTGTGGGGCTGGCAGACGAGGTAGTTGGAGACACAGCCCTGTGTCCTAACGTACTGTGGGTGTCCTGTGTGGTAGTCCAGTATCAACTGTGACATATGATGGTCCACTACTGAAAGCTCCAGGTTGTCTCTCCTCACAGTGCTTACAAGCTTCTCCAAGTGAGTCAGACCTTGGTGCAGGAGGTAGAAAATTGTGTCATCCACCCTGATGCCGGGCTGGTAGGCAAACTGTTGCGGATCGAGTGACCTCACCAAGGGGCTAAGTTGGTTGATAACCAACCTCTCGTCGGTCTGAATCAGGATGAGGTCAGGGATATCGGCCTGTAGCTACTGAGGTCCTTCGGATTTAAATACTTTATCACACAGGAGATCTTCCAAAGCTGTGGTACTTTTCCCAAGCTTCAGGCTCAGATTGAACATATATTCCATGAAGCCACAGAGTACTGTGTTTGGGCCAATGTCTCTTAATGAGATGCACCGCTGTTTCCATGCTATTGCTGCGCTGTTGCAACGATGAGCCAAGATTTAGGGCTCATGCACGAGGGAAGCCGCTTTTGAGCTCTCTGACCCAGGAGAAGAGTGGAGGTTAGCACCGCTGAGTGTTTTTTCTTGATCATGTTGCGGACATTACCCAAAAATTTTATTGAGATCCGTCCATAATTATTTGAGTTTTGTTGCTAACAGACAGAAAAACAACAGTCAGACTTACATAAAACAAAAAAAAAAGGTCAATGTACTGTCTTTCTGTGTAAGTAATCCCATGTTAGAACATAAAAACCTACGTTTTATATTCAGGAATGGCCTTAATATATACAAAAATATTTTTTTTTTTACATTTTAGCTGGTTCAGTTTAAATTTGTGTGTAGTTCAGTCCTTTTTGTTCCTCCACTGGTTGGGCCCAAAAGTATATTAAACTAATGCAGGCACAAATGCACAACTAATCAAACTTTTGGATGATTTTGATTTATGACATTCGGCTAAATATGTATGCAGTATAAAAACATACAGTAATAGAAGAAGAAAGCTGCTTTAATGGTAATCATATATTTCAATGTTACATATGTCCTACATTGCTGCATAAATGTAAACTTTGTATGGCTTAATAAATATGCCTTAGGAGCACTGAAGTCCCAGGGAATTTTTATGCTTCTGATGTACAGTAAACAGGATTATCATATGCCTCCGGATTAATTATCCCAGGTCTTTACTCTGAGATAATTTCCCAACCAAAAAAAGTGAGCAGAAAAAAAACGAGGACACATTGTTACAGTAAAAAAAAAAAAAAAAAAAACATTTTGTGCACACACTGATCTAATCAGTTTTTGCATATTTATAAATAATCTCATGAAAGATTACAGTCTCCACATTGAACTAGTAGGCAAAGAACTTGTACAAATGATCACTAATTTAGTTTTCCTTTCATTTGTTTCATTTACTCTGACTTCATTTTATGCACATTAGATAAATAGTAGTTTACATAACAGTTCCACTTACGAATAAAACAGATAGTTACATAGTATTATTTTGCTTTATTTGCAGCATGTAACATAATTGTAGGTTATAAGACTTGCTCTCAGTGGAACAAGCCTTATGGGAAGTATAACATTTTCACTGCCTTGTAACACGAGTAATTTTGGTAGAACCTTTTTTTCTGCTTTTTTTTATTATTACAGTTCATCAACATCATCCACGAATATTGTTTTTGTTCTTGCATTTTTTCAAATAGAGTTAGCATTGAGTGCCCTCTTGAAATATTTGGAGTGAAATCAAAAATATCCAAAATCCTCACAGCAAGACATTCTTTAGCTTTGTGTTGCTTAATGTATAACTTTTGTTTGGAATACTAACTTAATGTTCTGAATTAAAGTGATGATTAGTCCCTGTAACTGAGAGGCAGATCTGTCAGATTGTCATGAATAATGCAGATAAGTCATTATCCAAAGCATTTTTTTGCAGGAATAACTCTCATGGGAGCTCATGGTGATTCAGTCTGATGCTCTCTTCCAAAATGTTTATCTGTACATTTATTTCAACAGTTAGTCATGATAGATAGGCTCTTGTGATGAGTGTAAAAATGCACTGCAGCTGGGATATATCCCACTCTCACTTTTGCCCTTTATGTTTACAGCCATCATTATGTTAGATGTGTTACAAATGAAACTGAGAGAAATGTGCGAATGAAGAGTCAAGGACCATACAAATTTATAATTCGAATGTATAAATTGACCAATAAAGTATTAAACTGCATCTATAAAGATAATACATCTCTATATTTTATTCACTTGTTTGACTCAAAAGTACACACCAAATAATGTTTCCAAAAAGTGTTACTTCCTAAATTTAAAACTTGATTAAAAAAAGGTCCTGAAAGTAACATAGAGCCATGTTGTCTGGATGTTTTTTATAGTCACTTAACTGTAAAAGAGCTAATGTTTTATTAATCATGCTGAAGCAAATTAAGGCAAAACACTGCTGCCTTATATTAAAAAAGGAAACATGTGATCATTTTTGTGGGTGGCGGGAGGTATACCTTATTTTTCTTAAAGCAGTGTTTTAACAGTATAACTAACAAGAAGTTATGTAGCAGAACTAGGCATTTTAAACTCATCTTAAATAAGTTTAGAACACTGACCCTGAAGTAGCTAATTGTAATGAAATTTTCCTCTAGGATTTTTTTTGTGTCCAATTATAAACTATTAATTTACAGAACTGTTAAAAAATACAGTCCAGCTTTTTTAAATGTCATGTCTTTCATAGATAAATTCAAAAAGGGATCTGGAAATGTTTCTATTTTTGTTGAAATGTGGTTCTTAATGCTGTTGTTCATGTAAATGCAAGTTTTATCTACCCATTCCAAAACTATAAATTAATAATGGCCTATAACATAGGCTAAAATAGAATCCTGTTCTTTTCAGGATTCCCTGTGAGTACATAAATTCCTTCAAATGTCATCTTGATGATATTGAACACAAAAGGATGATAAAGCAGCTTCCAGAAGTGATTGCCTAAAAATGTTTCAAAGCACATTAAAAAATCATCATCATTTATGTCATACTTATGTTCCTTCAATTATTATTATAGATACTCTGATTGTTTTACTTGGGTTGGCTGTGACATTTACAGCCAGACATAGGTAAACGATTTATTTTCCCCCACTAAGTCCCTAGATTATACATTAAAGGGAAATATAAAGAACAGCTAACTAAAAGAAATTCTCTTACTTGTTGTTTTTTAATATAAATGTCACGTGTGTCCACAACAATAGATTCAGAGACACTGCTGTGTTTATGCTGAGTTTTTAGACTGATTTAATAATGTGAAAGACCTTTTAAAGAACTGTGGTGCTCCATATTAAAGCAATTCATTTTAGAAATTGAAGTTATGAGTCATTAGACAGATACTCAGAGGGAACAATTTGCACATTTTGAAGTATAGTAGTAGGCTGAAAATGGCTGTGTGCACATCTGCAGCAGCCTCTTTTTCTTCCTTCCTTTTTTTGCCAGAGGCATTAAAATCCAGGTTTCTTTCAATTTTTTTTATGAAAATAAGAATAATGTTTGAATATGTATGGAAGATAATAGATGGCTGATTTTGGAGAAATAATTATATGACCAACTGCCCACTGACTATGACGTACTTGAAGACAGACGCTGCACTGCAGAGCTTTTTGCCAGCTGTTGGTTACGGTAGATCAAATGGAAATATCAACAATTCTGTATATAGCTGTAAATCAATACACAGTATGTACCACCACACATAAAAATTGGTTTTGTTTGTGACTTGCTTCATAAAAACATCTAAATCTTGCTGGATGTATTATTAGCCTTAACACATTTGCATCCTTCCATTTAGACAATAAGGAGTTGTGTCTGCTGTCAAAATGATAATCTGATGTATGCGGCACACCCTTGTTAAAATCCCAAGCAGTTATTGAAAGACTAAAAACTAGCAGCACCTATCAGACGCAGTGCAATGGTTGGCTTCCGTGGAAACAGAATGCAGTCTTGTGAACAGGCCTTGCTGCCAGGGATTTCCACTGCTGATTTTATAATTGCAGCTTCCCCTTTTCCTTGGTTGTCTGAAGGATGGCATTTCCTTGATACTCCCCATACAACTGAAACATAACCTTGTTTCTGCTGTAGGTTACAAATTTATTAAATTAAATAGTTTTGTCTAAAAAAATGAATGTAAGATTAAATAGTAAATAAATTAAAAAGTAAAAAAAAGCCCACATGATTGTTTGATTCATTTTTTTTTATTTAAGAGTAATATCAACCGAACAATAGCCTTATTATTGATTGGAAACAACAAGAAACTTTTGTTCTTTCAATAGCTGTTAAAATCCATGTGGTGTTGTATTTTATAATGCACACTAAATTTAGGCTACACTTTTCTAACTTGCAGAATCGGTTCTTTGTATTTACAGCGATTGTTTAAAAAAGCTCAGTTGATGTTTCTTGGTTCAAGTCTTTATGTTATGTTTAGTTACATGCTATTAGTGTTAGCTATTAATGTTTTTTATGCAACACTGGTATGTCAACAAATGTTCATGTCGCTCAAAATGCACAATTAAAGTTCTTTGATTTAAAAAAAAACTTGTTGGGGAGGAATAACCTTTTACAATTACCGTAATTTGCATGTGTGATTAATGATCTTGCAAGCTCCAATCAGGTGAACCACAATCCAAATGGCCCATTGCAAACAGAAAAAGCATAGTAACATAGTTATAACATTACTTAGTTAGAAGAAAGCGCTGGTGCAACACTCACTTTTACACGGTTTTTTTTGGGGTTTTTTGAATACCACATTTTTGGACTGTGATTATCAAAATTCCAAAGTATAGGTGGTCCATTCAGTGACCAAAATGCTTGATGAGAGTCAGCATGTTTGTGGGGAGCAGGAATAAGACCCTTAATCAAGTGCTGGGCCAGACCAATAACGGGCTCTGTAATCATGCTGGGGCAGCACTCTAACTTTGGGCAGTGTCCCATGGTCATTCATCATGTGGAAAAGGCAGGAGGCAGAGAGGGAGATTAATAACAAGAACATTAATTTGGTGTTTAGATGCAACCCGTATGAGGCTAGGTCATGCAATAGAGTCAAAGTGCCAAAACCACTGATCTTGATTTGGCAGAAGGAAAAAAATATAGTTAACTATGATTACCTCACTCTGGATGTTTTAAAGCATCTTTAGGCATGATAAAAAAGGCATTTCTTTAAAATTGAACTTAAAAAAAGGAATGTTCACATTTCCCACAGGTGGTTAAAATTGCATGTTGACTATAAAATGTGTATATAACAGAAACATTTGGAACACAAAAGTATAAAATATTATCCAGTTATTGTGCACTAATAATTTACAGTCTTTCAAATAGTGTGCCTTCATACACTCTTTGCTCAAAAATTCAGGCTAGCTATGCTTCTTCATTAATTGCAACAGTTTGGATATATATATATATATATATATATATATATATATATATATATATATATATTGTTTTTTTTTGTTTTTTTTTTGGAGGGGTCACATTTATAAAGCTGGCTTATGCACAAAACGTGGTTTGAAAACTACGTAAGCAACTTTATACGCAAAGTTCGGGATTTAAAGAAAAACACGTGGCTGAAAAATGTGCTAAATTTAAGTACACTTAGGAGCTTATGTACTACTTATTTAGGGCAATGACAGCGCAGCAGGACGGATACCAAAATTGTGAATTTAAGCCACATTTTCAGACTTGTAGATCATTGCACACATAGACGAACACAACCAACACAAAAACGTATCCCCTGTCCCGTCTATAGGAACTAAGAATAAAAATGAGAATTTTATTAAAAATACGTTGCATTTAAGAATTATGTTCATATCTATGTCTTCAGATTGTATAGTAATTGCACATATTGGTGCATGTGTGAAGAACAAATATGCTGCAGCATCCCAGCATAATTCTGCACAATGGATGTGCTGGCACTCAATCAAGGTTATTTTTTTTTGTCAGGCACGCTGCTGCATCATCGCCAGGCTTTAAATATCTCGGAGTGCTTAAATTTATTATGTTCTATTGTGATTTAGTATTATTTGTTTTAATTTGCTTTGATTTCAGTCTTACTGTCGCTACAAGAGATAATCATAGCCTATAACTGAAACTTTATATTTAATGTTCTCATTTGTTTAATCTCGTGTGCTGCTGCTTTTATGTTTTATTTATTTTCATGTTTTATTTTCTACTTTAGTCTTCTAACAAATTTTTTTATTTTCTGTATTTTTGTCTGTTTAAGTGAAGCATTTTGCTCAGTAAAACTCTATAAAGATCAACATTGATTGATTGAATAAAACAGATTTCTCTGCCTTCGCATGCCTAGAGCTGTGTCTTGCTCCGCCTCTCGGTTACCATGGTTACCCGTAAAACTCCCCATATTTGCTGTCTTAAATCGATGCAGAATATTCACTAGACACTTTGCATTGACCGTCTATGGTAGAAAATAGGTGTGTAGGAGGTGGGATATAATCCAAACACAGCTGAGCACATTTCTACGAAGAGTCTGATTTATAAAGAGGAAATTGCGTCCAGCTGTGCGTACTCCAAGTTTGATATATCAGAAACTAACTAGGCGTAACCAAAAAAGTTGCTGAGTTTAAGTATGGTTTTAGTGAGGATTCTACACAAAGTTTTATATAATTAGACCCCGGAACTATTATACCAAAGAAAGCTTTATAAAACAGTTTTTCTTCACCATGGTTTAAATGGTTGCACAGCACATCACTGAAGTTTTTAATAAGTTATGTACAAAGCATTCCTTTTTATGACTCTGTGTTATTTTAGTCACCCTCTTCATCCAAATGCTCTAGATTGTTCTGAATTAAGGATTCATTTTTCACTGCTTTGAATGCTTGACAGATGAAACCAAATCTGGGCTGTATAATTCAGAAAAGATGAGTTGCTAAGTAAAGAAAAAGAAGATGCATGCAAGGAGAATGAACTCACTTTGGAGGGTTTTGGTGCAGAATGATGGCAGGGCATTACTCATTTTGTGACGCTACTAAGCAGGGGCGTAAACCAGAGCTGGTGTGAAAACAAGAACAACAACAAAACATCAATAGGCAATTAAGAACATTGGGCACTTAGTTTTTTGGGTCGGGGTGGAGGTTGGAGTTTGCTGTTCTCTCTGCGTTTCTCCACTATCCATCTCTGAGTTACAAAGCATTATCATATTTTTTTTTTTTTTATCATCAATTTTCAAAGCTGAGACAAGTGTTTGATTACGGTTTAAACTTCTTTTGTTCGTTACTGCATTCCATCATTACTGATAAAACAGGCAGAGTTACTATTTTATTTCCAAAAACATTATCTATCCCTCTTTTGTACCCACTAAGGTCTATATAGGTAAGCATATGAAGCGTGGGTGTCCGTTTCAAACCTAGCAATTTTTGCAGTATGAATATATCAGTAGTAAGTATTGTAATGGAGCCGATGGTTAGTCTTTTGTTCTTATATGTGTATAACATAATACGATACATTCGTTAATGATGAGCTCTATTTACCATTATCTGAAAAAGTTCAGAGTTTTTCTTTAAATTATTTATAGATTTGTGTTGCATAAAAGCCTCTGGATCATTTAGGACTACCACTCAAAGATGTGGAAATGTGAATAAAACAACAGCCTGTTTTACTTTAAATAGCCACATCATTGTGGTCTCATTTCAAAGGGAAAGCTCCAGCTGGGCAAAATCCAGACAGTAATTTGTCTGCAGTACAACCTCTGGCATACCTCACTATAGAAAATAAATAGATATGAGCTCAACATTTATCAAAGAAGTGGGTGAGGATAGTGTTGAGTTTCTCTGTATTCTCTTTACAGAAATGCATCTCAGTTTCATTAAAATAATTAGTTTAGTATTCATAACTTTCTGATTTTGTCATGTAATGATTTGTTAGTAGTCTCACTGACATTTTTTTTTTAAGTGTGGTTAAAGGTGGTTGTTTTAAGTGCATTGAAGTGTATTATGTCAGAGCACCAGCACTTAAAAGCCTCTATAGCTCTTTTTTTTATGACATCATTTCCCTAATTTTTCAGTGAAATAAATTATGAGATGCAGCACTTGTAAATTCTGAAACCCTGTCATGTCTTTGAAGTATGTATAGAGCTTATAATCATACCCCCTTTTAATAGCAGATGTGTGTTGGGATGAACGGTAAAAAAAAATTCAGTGTGCTGCTTCTTCATAATGTTCTTCTATGCTTTCACTAGCTGGTTCCACACCATCAATCTGCGAAGCAGAAACCGCCTTTTGAGTATGGTGAAGGTCTTCCCAAAAATCCTTGAGCAGTCCGTCCTAACTCTCAAGGCACTGTGTGACCAACAATCTGTAATGATAGCATTCAGGATTATGCAGGAGCCCTCTCACATCTTGATTTCTAAGTTTGAGTGGCTCCCCTCAGGACGCAGACTCCGCTGTCCGCACTGCTGGAGCAGAGGAGGAAGGCAGCCTTTATTCCGAGGGCTGTCCAGCCTATAAATGATAACACACTCATGAACATATGATTTTAACTGCCTGTTATGCGCCTTGTTTTAATTGAAGCACTTAGGAAGCACTTAATTATATTTTATACATTTAGAATTACTATTATGTGATGAATTATATGTGGTATGTATGCATGCTGCTTATAATGTTGACTGTGTCTTGTCCTTTGAAATAAGCTACTAAAATGTGCCCTTTTAAATTGCCTCTTGGGGACAAATAAAGTGATTTGAATTTAATTTAACTGAATTGATGAAGATATATCCTTCTGCCGATGTTCAGGTTTTTATTTCCCTGTATATGATCATTTTTGGTAAAAATGTCAGTATGTTATACACATTATATGACCACACCAATATGGTCTACTATTTTTCAACTTAGATAATTACATAATAAGGCCCATTTCCACTATCTTCACAGTATTGGTATATCTCAATTTTACCGCACTGGTCTGATAGGTCCACTTTCTGGGGCATTTCAGGAACCAAACACCTGTATATACATGCCTTTGGGTATGTACTCAGAAATGGCTCATTAGAGTCGCTGGGTGGGACATGTGGTTAACACATGCTGACTGCTTTTACCTAAGTGGGAAATGATTTCAGGATACATTACCAAACAACTGGCATTTTCAAAATTTAAGAGTTGCTGTCAAAGCAGTTTATGACAGCATAGCAAACAGGAATGCAGCAACCATCCCAACTTCTTCCATTGTCAATCTCTTGTAATCTAAACTAACGAGGTTATGTTTTTGCTAGGGTTTGTTTGTTTGACTCTCCGTTAACAACAAAGCTCAAAAAGTTGTTGATGGATTTTGTTGACATTTTCGGGAAGTGACCACAATGAAACTAGGAAAAAGTGATTTGATTTAGGGGCGTGAGTGGGGTGGGTGGATGGTTATAGACCCAACTATTGTTGTCTGCACAACGAAGCTTGGGAATAAGTAATGTTATTTTTCATAAGGCCTTTACTTTGATAGCATGTTTGAAAATTCAGTCACAGTGTTATCTACTTGTAACAAATATTGTCGTTAAGTTTCAGCAATCGTAGTTCATCATTCTTTAAGAAATAGGCTCAATAGAATCTGAGACAGCCTGCCACAGCTAAAAAATAAATTGCTGCCTTTTTATGCAATTAAAATAAAAGAAAGGAAGATAATAATAAGGTTATGTCTCAAAGTTTTCTATTTCTTCAGTTTCTTACTTTATGTTGTATATTTAGACAGTTTAAAGAAGGCATACAGATGAAAATGAAGATGATTATTTAAAACTCAAAGCCTCATGAAACATTCTTGGTAAGTGTCTTGAATTTGTTTTGGGCTGAAGGGTGGAAGACTCATAATCAGCTAATCCATATTAGAATAGAGATTGTTGCTGTGGTGTCATAGTCAATTCAATTTCAGTTCAATTCCATTTATATATATAGTGCCGATTCACAACAGATGTCATCTCAAGGCACTTTACAAGAAGTGTTAGTAATTTCAATACAATCATACAGAAATTCCAATCAGTTTAAACAAATTGCTCTTTTATAGAATCCTAAAATTAAAAGTTGTGTTGAGTCATTGACTATAGATTGTGCCCTTTTCATGCAAACTCCAACCACAGCAATCCCTCATACTGTGCAAGCATGTAGCGAGAAGTGGAGAGGAAAAACTCCCCTGAACAGGAAGAAACCTCCAGCAGAAACTGGCTCAGTACGAGTGGCCATCTGCCATAACAGTCTGGGAGTTCGAGAAGACAGAGCAGAGACACAGAATCGGACAAAAATGACTGATGTAATAATACTTTCCATGAAGAAAGTAAAATCTGGATAAGATGACATGAAAGATGTTCAGTTACTGAGAGCATCATCCCAGTCGAAGCTTGCATCCAGCAGGGCATTGCAGTTAAACATGGTGCCAGACCAGGTGTAGCTTCTATGGAGATAAAAATGCTGAGAAAAAAAAACATAGTTAACAGTCGAAATGACAGCACAAAATACAATTAGAGAGTAGTAGAAAATAAGTGTAGCTGAGTATAAGACGGTGGTCAGTCTGTCCTCCAACAGTCTAAGTTTATAGCAGCTTAGAGTTAGCTCAGAATAACCTAACCCAACTAACTATAGGCATATCTTTTGTGACATTTGTGTCTGTGTTTCCTCGAATTGCATCATGGGATTGGTGGCAAGTAAAAGCATATTTAACCTATAATTTTGTTTTTGGAGGAGAATTTAGCAAAGCACATGGCTAAAATGTCCTGTTTGATTAATAACGATAAAACCTTTTTTTTCTGAATTTCAAAAGACTTTGCGGGCGATCAAACCAGGATGCTCTTAATAAAGCCTTAATTCTTGCAGTAACTGAAAGGGTTTGTGTTGCTCAATTTTTTCATCTAAAGTCCTTCTGCTGATGCATTTGTTATTTAGATAATGTTTTTAAGAAACATTCAGATTTGCATATTTTAACAACCTCTGCATTAGTGTTTTCACATTCTAATTAAAGTGTCCCAAGCATGTGACTATAACGAGACTGGATTTAAAAAAAAAGAAGGAATTGTCTAAGGGATCATGTTCGGTTTTTAATCAAAGACCAGACGCCATTTAATTTCTTTAGTCACAGGACAACTGAAATTGTATGACAGGGACTACATTTACAAGGACACTAATCAATGAGAACTTAACCAGATTTGTAGTTGCAGTGAGGACATCTACCTTGTCTTTGGTAAACAACCATGGTTCACGCTGCAACTTGGCTGGGTCTGACCTCTTCTTTTGCCACAATTACAGATCTCTGTTTTGCAGAGATTGGCCCAAATTTCTTGGAAATAAAATCATTTTAGGCCTCCAGACTTTTAAAAGTGTTTAACTGATTTCATGAGTTTAGGGTCCATGGCTTTCTAAAGGAAGAAAATCATATTTTATTTTGTCGTCATTACAGATATTAAGCTTCTCTCTAAAATGGCTGTCTTCAGACGTTAAACTGCTTTTATATTGGGGATTTTGCTAACTAACTCTCTTGGAAGTGTCTGTCGCATCCCTGTCATTTGTTTGTTTTTTTGCCAGCCAACAACTTGCGCGTGCACACAAAGCTGTCAACAAAGATTTGCCAATACGCTTTATCAAAATGGAAAGTTTTAAGCCTGCACTGAGACAGTGTGTCTGCCTCTCAGACAAAACTGGGAGCTGGTTCCACAGGAAAGGAGCCTGATAACTAAAAGATCTGCATTCCATTCAGCTTTTAGAAATCCTAGGAACCATATGTAAACCTACATTCTGAGATTGAAGTTATCTGTTAGCAACATATGGAACAATCAGATCTCTGATGAATCAAATCAAATAAAAACTTTATTTATATAGCACCTGCAGTTCAAAGTGCTTTAGAGAATAAAAATTAATCCCACATATACCCCCCCTCCCAACCCTCACACTATATATGATGGAGCTTGATTATCAAAGAGTAACTCACCCCCCTACCAGAGTATAACACCGCCCACATTTCTTTTTGAAAAACGGATCAAATGGAGGCGTTGCCTGGCCGAACAGGGAACAAGTGTGGGGATGAAGGGCTGGGCGTGGTCTGGGCTGTGACTGACATGTTGAAGCTCAGTGCAGAGTCAAAGATGGCCAGAAAGATGGATAGAGCCATAGTAACGCGATTTCTATTGCCTCAGAGGGAATCCTGGATTCATCTGGATGGCATTAATTACATTGATGGCATTCTTCTCTTAGAGGATATTATGACCAACTGTTTTAAAAGCAAAACCTAGCTATAACAAGACCAGAACAGTCAGAAAGTCCATTATCTGAGGCCATGAGAATATAATTAGTAAGTTTCACTAGTGCTGTTTCAGTGCTATGATGAGCTCTAAAACACCTCTGAAATTCTTAAAACACGTCGTTACCGTTTAGATCTTCACACAGTTGATTAGCAACTATTTTCTTAAGGATTTTGGATAAGAAAGGAAGATTAACTATATGTCTGTAATTAACTAAGTCACCATGATCGAGGTAGGGTTTCTTAAAGTTAAATTTTTTTAGAGTGCCAATTCTTCTGTAATCAATTAATCCCAATATATGCACTTTTAAAAAGCTGTAAGCTGAATCACAGCAGCATATATCTTGTCGATTTGTTAAAGCCAAAGTAACATTGCAAAGCGTTTGTATATTTTTTCTAATACTATTCTAAGGTACAATTAGCTCTGCATAAACAACGGAACAGTTATTTAAGATGTGTATTTTCCTGTCTTCTCATATTCAGTATGTGAAATGGTATAACAGTGAATGATTTGTTAAACTGCACTGTGCTGTAGGCAGTTTAAGTTCTTACCAAAATACTTCAAGAAAATAGATGTAATTAATTTGATATGAAAATAGGGTTTTAAAAGATGAAGACATTTTTAGTGTTGCATTTAAACAACATTTGTGAGAAATGAATGTAGCTGTATACTGAGAAAAATTAACATGATTGCATTTTTATTTTAATGAATGTTCAATCAGTCTACTTGAATCTTCTAATCCTCCTAATGGAAACTATACCATATATATTTGAAATGTTTGGAGACTTGTAACACTGATGAATTAAATCAGTAGTGTCCATAATGTTTTATAAGATTATTATGAGCATCATGTTTTATTTAATTTCATACTTTTCTATTGAAGAAACTTCTGCTGCATTTAACCTTGAGATGTTTTAATCCCACTTTAAACTTTATGCTTTTTTTACGGCAACAGATTAATCACATTTTCAACAGCATCAATATGTACTTAATTTGTTCAGTGATTTTTTTTTTTTTAAATCTTCCTTGAAATGACTTTGCCAAACAGGGACTTTAAAGTATGCAAAAGCACACATTAACTGAGCTGGAGTTCTAAACTCCCACTTACACAGCAAGTCATATGTCTTTTCCATCAGTCAAGACTGTTCTGCTGTTTTTAGTTTTGAGCCCCTCTTCACAACATGTAGTGGTCCCTCCGGTCCCATGGGAGGGGACAGTAGGGCTTCTTCTTTTATTCTTTTTGACAGGTAGTGCACTGAAGGTAGTGTAGAGACATGGCTGAGTGTGTTTAAGTGAACAAAGAAGTGAGGTACATTTTCAATGCCACTCTAAGATTTATTCCCTTCATTGGATAAGGCTCATCAAAACAACCCAAAAAAACTGGAAAAATAATTATCTGCCTTTTCATTGTTTTATTTCAAAATTAATGCTTGGCTTTGATGAAAAATCTGTCTTTTTCAAGCAAAAAAAAAAGGATTTCAAATGTTTACGACCTTACAGCAAGTTTTTCTTTTGTTGAGCTGTTTGTCTGGTAGCCAATTAGTTTTAAAAGTGCTTTCCAAAAACAAGAAACACAGACTGTTAATCCTTGACTTGAATGCAGAGAACAGTATCAGTGAGCAATAAACTGTGCTTGGAAAACAGACTGTTTCCCAAGTGCAAAAGAGTTAAAGCAGCCTTTCAAGGGAGGGTGTCTGCTCTTTATGCAAACGTGTGATAGGTGCGCAGAACTGTCACAAGCATGTTCTCTGCTCTTGAACTGCTTGGCAGGTTTGAGCAACAGAGGGTCAAGCATCTGCTTATCACAACTCTGTGCTTGCTGAACTGTGCGCAAAGAGATGAAAAGCTCTCTTGATCATGTAGTTTCGCACATAAACAACGCGCTGTGCTCTCATGGAGCAGAGATGCTCCCTCACCAAGATAATTTACTGCTTGCTAATTTTCTTGTGTGTCTTTGGATCACACTGGCTTTTTTTCATGCCCTACTTTTGACACTAATTAAACACTACACTTTTGCTTCTTTATCTCACATCTCTGTTTGTGTGAATTTGCATTATGACATGCATATGTACAAACTCGTTCATCATTTTTCCATTAGCAGATGTGGGAGTTGGCAGTGAATCGTAATGTAGCAAAGTTGAAAAAAATGTAATTTGGTAATATGTAAAATCCTTTAAATCATTTTAATGGGATAGTTTTGCAATGTTTTACTTTTATGTTGTTATTTTTTTAATTACTTAAATATTTTAGATAATCCAAAATATGATATTAAAAACACCTCAGTGAATACAAAATACTATTTTTTACGTGACAATTTCATCTATTTTAGAAACAATGCTATCCAAACCAAAACCCAAGAACTGCAAAAAGTAATTGTCTCCTCTGTTTTTTGGGTGAAAGTAAAATGTTCCTAGCCATATACAAGTCTGTTTAATCTTAAAATCGGTTATCCTGAAAGAAAGAGAAAACACAGGGGGGACCCTCTCAGAAGTGGCTAGCTTAAATTAATTACTCCAAAAACCTACTGATGATTCATTCGGGAGGTCATGATGGATCCAGAAGAAAATATCACTTACCTTTGAATAGACCAAGATATTTATCTGTTTCTGCATTTATTGTGGTATCTGTTTGTATAGTTTAAATGGAAAAAAAAATTAAACAGGGTCCAATAACCTAGTTGTGAACACTTTTAAACTAATATTTTGTTGACCCACCTGCATTTGATCTTTCATGGTACATGCTTGACATTCATTACAGATAATCTGATCAAAAAGCTCTTGCTCCATATGTCTGGACAAATAAGTAGGGATAAAACACAAAAGATAAATCACTGTGCATCACCAAAAGAAAACTATACCCACAGTTAAACATGGTGGTGAAACTATCATGATCTAGTTATATTCTTCTGTAACCTTTGTGAGTAAACAATCTACTAATTTCTTCTGCAAATCAAACCTACCAATAATATCCCATCAGGGGAATTCATGACAACTAAAGTCAGCACTAAAAATGATTATAGAAAATGAGTGTTTTGACTTGATATGAATATTTTTTCTTTAGTATTTCAACATTTTAGGGGGAAAGCCAGTGACTTTATATAATACTTATTATTACAATATTACAATGCCTGTGGGGTGAAGTGCAGAGTGTTGCAGTGCTGTGTTGATTGAGGCAGGCAGTTGGTGCATGCTCGTTGCTGTCTTTCCTTATTTCAGCAAAACACAAGTTCAACACATGCTGATGTTCTACAGTCTGTCTAATATATTTAATGAATCTCTATAACTTATGTAGTTTTTGTGATCGTCCTTAAATGCTCAGTCAAAATTTGCAGGGTGAAGCAGAAAATACTGTGCCCCACTGATAGGGGATAGTGCTGAACCGGGTAGGCACAATGTGAAAAAGCCACTCTTCTTCTATGCATTGGAAAGACTCTAAACAATCTGACAAATACAAAAAAAAATGCAATCAGAATAGAACCAAGTCCAAGACTAACTCTAGTCTTTATGGATATTCTCCAGTGAAGCAGCCAGATTTTTTAAAATGAAAGTGAACAAAGAAGATTTTACATGAGAGGGATGGAGGTATTTGTTGAGCAGGATAGGTGCATGTACGTCATATACAAAAACGGTAAGATCATACAAGAGTATACATTTTACAGAAAAGAATTCCCAAAAATTAATTAATTTTACTTATTAATTATTATATTGTTTTGCATTTTCAAAACTTGTTAAAATGACAAAATGTTTCAATGACAAGTGAAACTCCAAAAAAAAATTGAATATTGTGCAAAAGTTTAATTATTTCAGTAATGTAACTTAAAAGGTTAAACTGATATATGATTTAGAATCATTACATACTAAATGAAATACTTCAAGCCTTTATTCATTATAATTTTGGTGATTATGGCTTATAAAATGTGAAAAAAACTAAAATTGAATACGGTTAAAAGATTCAATGGTTCAGGCTCAAAGTTTCATACTCTCATCACCTAATTAAACCAAAACAATTGTAAAGGTTCTTGAGGCTTTAAATAGTATCTCAGTCTGATTCAGTATGACTAACAATCATGGGGAAGACTGCTGACCTGACAGTTTGCAGAATTGTTGACACTCTCCATAAGGAGGGAAAGCTTCAAAAGTTAATTGAAAAAGAAGTTTGATGTTCCCACAGTGCTGTATTAAAGCACACTAATAGAATGTTATGTGGAAGAAAAAAGGTGTGCAAACAGCAGGGTTAACCGCAGTCTGGAGAAGATTGTCAGAAAAAGGACACTCAAAAGTGTTGGGGATCTTCAAGAAGAGTGGACTGAAGCTTGAGTTAAGCATAGTTTATGCTTCTCCATCTATGGGGCAGAGACTGCTATCCATTTATGCAAGGGCTCTCTGACTGGTACGCAATGAAGCACGGAGTAGAACCCAACATCTGTCAAATACAATGGTGATTGGTCAGCCCAACATCAGCCCCAGATCATTCCACGAGAACGGTGCTCTATAGTCGATGTAAACAGTAATCAATGCAGTGTTTGGGCACTAAATGCTTTATATTGTAAGGCTGCTTTATCTAATATGGTATTTTTGCAATTTTAAACACCAGGAAGTGTTGTAAACAACAAAACAGACCGCTGTGTTTGTTTGTTCAAACAAAACTCGCTCTCTGGCAATGGCAGGCAGATCATCCAGTAAAGGTATCCCCCCTTGCTGTCCTGGTGGGGAGTTGCTTTGCAAAACTGGCACACCAATGGTGGAGTATAAAAGGAAAGCATATTTCAATGCTTGTGCATGTAAGGGATAATGCCCTACGAGGTGTACATTATCAGAAAATAATGGACGACGCGGAGCGTCTGATAATGGACACCTCGACAGGCATTATCCCGCTTATACCATGGTCACTTACGAAAGAAGGACATACTTAATCAATTAATTATACTTTCATGTGTTTTAGAGTTAAAATCGCGAGGTTTTTTATAAGTCGAGCGCACTATTTAATATATCCCGTATACAGGTGTTGCCAAGCAACGTGGCCAGAGCGAGCCGACCGCAGCGATTAATCAGTGAGGGGAAGTGAGATGATGGCTTTACCTTAAGTTACGTGATACAAAGAATAATTTCAGAAGGCCAGTACACTTCTTACTGCTTGTGTGTGTCCAGAGGATGATGCAAATAACGTTGAGACTCCGTTGCCATTTGAGCCAGCGCAATAATTTTGAACTGTCATCAGGCAATTTGACGGGACGCCTTTCCTAGGTTATCACGTTTTAATGTACACCCTCCAGCTAATCAGAATCGAGTATTCACCCCAACCATGGTATAAGTGGGTGTAAACCTATTGATGGGGAAGTATAAACTAGGCTTTAGTGATTCAAGAGCCACCACATTAGTTTTCATAGTCTATGTTGATTTGGGGAGGCATGACATCTGCTTGTGTTTTTCCAATTGTCCAGAGTCAACGCAGCCATTTACGAGGACCGTTTGAAGCACCTCAAGCTTCCTTCTGGAGATGTGTTTTATCGAAGTTCTGACTTCATTTATCAGAGAGACTGTGCACCTGCCCACGCTGTTAAAAGTAACAAAACCTGGTTCAATGACCACGGGATAACTAATATTGATTTCATGTAATATTCACATTTTCTGGAATTTTTTATTTTTTAATAGTCTTAGTGTTTAATACTTAAACATTAAAGTGCTTTCATGAAAATTTACATTAAGAGTTTAGCATTAAAATGTCATTATATATAGAAGTTAAAGAAGTCTGGCAATCATGGAATTATTTCAGTTTTTTTTATTTATTTATGTTTTACTTTAGGACTGCATTTCTCAGACAGTTCAATTTTAATATGATGCACAGGCAAACTTTCCAATAAAACTCGAGCTAGTTAATCACTCATTTGTACTTATTGTGGGGTAAAACCCACATAAGTGCCAGAAAAAAATCATAGGAAAATAGGCATACACAAGACACTTTTTTTTTTTTACTTTTACAGCAAAATTGCTTTAAAGCATCTTGGGATGTCAAAAAACTCCTCAGGTTACCATTAATGCATAGTGAATGCTTATTCCCCAGAGGCTTCACATCAGTGGAACATGGCAGGCATGTCTAGCTACTACCAGTGCACTGCTTAGTCCCAGACATGGCTCAGCATAAATAAATGTGAAAAACATGAGCAGATGAATTCCAGGGCAAAGTTCTTTTCCGGGAAATGCACCTTGCACCTACAAAAGATATGCCACTTGATAAAAATGTATATGCATGCAATATTACCATAAGCTGTAGCTTTGTCATTTAAAATGACAAACATTACCACCTTTTTGTCACAATAACTGAGCATGAATACTAATTAACTAACTGCGGTTGAAAAGACTGCTTTCCAAGGTGGTAAGCGATAATGCCAAGTTGCTAATTTATTTTAATAAGACTTTTGCATTTTGAAAACGTGTAAAATGTTCAGTTTCTTATCAGTTGAATGTTTTTTTTATCTTTCATTTTCAGGGAAGAGGCCTTGATGTCGACTTACTTCGAGTCAGTACAGGACCTGTTGGGGTCTTTTGGGCCTGTCCGTGACTGCTCCAAAGATAATGGTGGCTGCAAAAAAAATTTCAAGTGTGTGTCTGATAGACAGATGGACTCCTCTGGATGTATGGTAAGCTTATGCTGTGTAAAGTATTTTTTTTTTCGATACCTAAAAAGGATTTCAAATACAAAGTGTTTACTTTTACATTTTAGCATAAATAGAACTTACTCGCCAGTGGTCCCTGAAAAGGGCAGTCATAGCACACCTGCTGCTTTTGGCTGAGGGTTTTTTAACTTTTATTTTTTGGAGGAACTGTGTAAATATTCATTGCAAACTGTGCGATAAGGATTTTCAAGGTTGAAGCTGGTCTCTCAGTGGAAACAAAGTTCACCTCCAGTATTAAAACTAGGCAAACATTCTCCATACTTAATACTCCAATTTTAGAGTTTTGATCATGTCTAGGAAACAGAAATTTCAAAATCTCCTTGTCTTTAGAAACTTTCTCCATCACCTCCTCATAGGATCCCCAGCCACTCTCAGACCATCTCAGTGTTAATCCCTTCAGGAAGACCTGGCATACCACTTCAAATAGTTAATTGTAGTGTGGATATCTTCTAGATTTCCAAAGAGTGCCTGATTCTTGTGAGGAGGAAGTCAGCATCGTTCGATTCTCATAATAGTGCACTCTTTTATTGATGTTAATCGCCAAGGGCTTGTAGCCAAAGGAAAACATTTTGGAACAAAGCCATACTCTTAAATCATAAGTGGAGCTTTATTTCTTAGTGGTATGGTAGTGTTGTAATGCAGGGAGATTTATATGTATACACATTAAAACTTTTCACATAACATGCAGTGTTTTTATGAAAGTATTCATATCCCTTGAACATTTATGAATTTTTTTACAGTTTAGTTCCAAACTGCAATGTTTCCAGTTGGAATTTAAAACGATAGTAGCAGTACATTACTGTGAAGTAAAAGGAAAAGGTAATGCAAAGCAAGTTTGTTTATGTAGTTTCATTTATACACAAAGCAATCCCAAGTGCTTTGAAGAACATCCAAGAAGAGACGAAAAAGAAATAAAACAGCATCAGCATAAAATTGTTTAATAAAAGGAAAGGATAAGTGGGGTTAAAACTGCTTGAAATATAAAACTCTGAAAGTTAGAGTTTAGATGTTTTCTGCCCGTTTTTTTATTAATGTCTCTAAATAAAATCCAGTGCAAAAAAAATTGCTGCAGCAGTCTGTGATTTAATCTTTTTGAAGTTGTTCTTTGAGTACCTCAGAGGTGTATTCGAGAACATAAGAGAACAATCCATATTATTAAAACAACATAACACATGTGACAGTTGAGGGATTAAGTTGTGAGAAGGTTTCAGGAAAGGTGAGGTTAAAATACATGTTTAGCTATATACTATAAACATTTCACAGAGCACTGTTTGAGATCAATTTTGAGAAATCAACAGTGACCTGCTGTGTGCTATGACCAGGCATATTTTTTTGTTAGTTTTTCTATCACACCACCATTTTATTTTATATTTCTTCCCCTAATAAAACTCATTGGTTTATCTGATTAAAACATTTGAGTGCTTTTTAAATGGTCCTAAGTGGCTGAATAATTATTAGCTGATTTATTAAGAGCAGATCTATTGGCTTCAGTATCTTTGCTTTTTCCAGTGAAGTCCCAAGGGTAAACAAAGAATCTACATAGTATATTTTGAGATTTATGTTCTTGGGTGGTTGCTGCAACATTTTAGTTGCAGTTCTTTGTTTATGCTGTAGTGGCATTTGTGCAGTATGCATGATGAGAAATGTGTTGAGCATGTGGCAGATTTTGTTTTTAAATATTACAAAAATCAGCCGGGCTGGTTTATTTGGTAATTGAAAATGCATAGGATGCCAATGTGGAAGATTTATTTTCCTTCGGCATGATGTTTCTAAAAAACCTTTAAAATTTAAGGTTGATTTGCAATAGTCTGACAGGGATATTGATCATATACTCCACAAAACTGACCTTTATGGAAGAGTGACAATAAGAAAGCCACTGTTGAAAGTCACAAGGAGTCCTACTTAAAGTTACCCACAAACCATGTGAGATACACAACAGCGAGTGGAAGAATGCGCTCTGCTTAGATAAGATTAAACTGAATCCTTGTAGCTTACCTGCAAAATGCTTTGTGAAGAAAAAACAACACTGCATGTCCTTTTGTGAGATATGGAGGTAGTGGCATTATTTTCTTTAGAATACTTTCATTCAGCAGGTGCACTGAACCTAAACACAGTTGAGAATGTGTGCCAAGGCTTGATAAACTGATCCAATGATATTATCAACTCTCATTAGGTTTTAGCTATTTTACATATAAACTCTGGTTTTCTCATGCAGTTGTGTTGGTCTACATCAGGAGTGTTAAACTCGTTATTTTCTCGCCAAATCCAGATCTTGAAAGTCCAACAAATATGTTGGTTGTTACAGAAACTGTTGATAAATCCATTAACAAACTGTTAAAATATAAACAAATAGCAGTGTTAGCATTTATTTAAATTCTTATACTTATTTAAATTCAATAATATTACACACCATTTCACAATGATATGATTTTGCACTATGCAAAAAAAAACTGATTTGATTATTAACATTTAAGCACACAACTTATCTTGAAGGTTCTATTTATGTGTCCCTTAAGACTCTAGAGGGCCACATAAATAGTCATGGTGGGCCGGATTTGGCCAGCAGTTCTTGAGTTTGACGCATATAGTCCACATCAACTCCAAATAATATACTTTTAAGTCTGCGCTTGGACCCAAGGTTCAACTATCAGTACCTCTCCAGAGGCTCAGAACTGTGATCCCCTTGTAGTTGCAACACACTCTGTGATCGCCCTTTTATAGTACTTACTTATTGTAGAATAACCCAAGGGAATAAATCATCTTCAACAAAAGAAGGACAAGGCGAGTGTGGCTTTGTTTGCAAAGTTAGCAGGTAACTAATCCAAAACACTGTATCTGAGAACAGCTAATCTTACCTTTTCCTAATTTGTGTATTGTTGGAAGACTTTTTGTTTAAATAGTTTTCTGTATTTTGAGTACCTGCTTGACTTTAATTGTGATATTGTAAACTTCAGTGTTTACAGATTTAAACCTGGCATATTCTCAAGTGAAGGGTGACTGGAAACCTCAGGGTTTGGACGGCTCTGGGCAGGCCTGCATTGTCAAGTAATTAAATTGATGAGCCATCTTAATTACTGGAGGACGGTTCTCTGTGTCATCAAAAGCTTTAAAGCGGCTGTAAATCAATGAGTGTTTTGGTTATTTTTGACAACTAAAGACAACTCATGAAGAGCACTTTTTTTCTTCTGTTTTATGAATATTCTTAATTAAAGATTGATTCAACATCTTGTTGCTGCACGCAAAAAGCTGTTGTGGAGATAACATTGGTGGCTTTGCAGACTCACAGGTTACTCAGCCTTGTGTTATTAGGGCTGACACTGAACAAAAATGATAAATAGCAAACAGATTTGCTTATGAGAACACCATTCCAGAGTGACTCACAGCTCATATGCTTTTAATGCTTCATAGTATTTTTTACCCTCATTTCCAAACAACCCACCTCCCTAATGTCTAACTGTAAGAATTAGCTAGTTATCGTTAATCTTGTGGTCATAATTATAATCTATGAGAATGAACAACCTAAATAACATTGTTCCCTGAAACGAAGTCTGCCCATCTTGTGTTGCCCCCACTTTTTATTTTTCTTTATCTCTTTACTAGTTGTTGTTTTTTTTTTCTCACCAGTGTTTTGTAAACATCAGCTGGCTTTGTTTCAAGTAATCATTACTGACTTCTCACATCAACATGGATAAATACATTTAAATGGATGAGAGGCACTGGTATTGTTTAGCCAAAGCTTCTAGGGGTGCAGTCTTAATAATAATAAAAAAAATACAACTCCTGATTTAAAGAAAAACAAAAAAAATATTGATAATAATACTAATAAACATCTGTTCTGCAAAAAACTCCAGGATAACGATAATATAATAGGATAATATGATGTTTGCTCAAGTAAAGAAACGTACTTTACGCTTCACTATATTTTCTAATGCAGAATCTGTATTTACTCAGTGGACTGCTTATGCATAGGACTGCATGCATATTTTTCGCACTGTAAAAAAGGAACTGAGAGAGCTTGTACACCTGGCATGTTGTTGTTGTTCGAATCAGTTGTTATCTTGGTTGTGTTGCAGATATTAGATTTTGGGGTTTTTTCTAAGGCAAGGGCTGCAGGTTAGGTTGTAAGAATAGAATGTGTCTCTGCTGCTGTAGAGTGAACCTTCTGCATAAAACAAATTATGGTGGTGAAGAGGATGGTTTTTTGAATAGCCTTGAATGCAATTTTGAAAGTATTATTTATTTTCCATTTTCTTACAGAAACCATACTTTTTGGCAGTAAAAATACACATAACAAGAG
Organism: Apricaphanius iberus; assembly: GCA_028564705.1. NCBI lineage: Eukaryota > Metazoa > Chordata > Actinopteri > Cyprinodontiformes > Aphaniidae > Apricaphanius > Apricaphanius iberus. The sequence continues at coordinate 723,846 of JAPXFQ010001818.1, forward strand.
TTGGGAAACACATAAGAAAGAGCGTTAAGAATTAAATAGTTTATTACAATTCAAAAGCAGGACTTTTAATACAAGACGAATGTGTGAGGGTTGTCATTAGTGCTAAAATTATACTTTCTTTTTGAATAATTACTGCTGAAGAAAACAATAGAATTGATTATAATATTTTCTCAGTACCTATACTCTACCACTTGGAGGGCTTCAAAGTATATTATTAAATGAAAGTGTTAATTTATTTATTTAATATTTTCTACATATTTCTGGAAGGCTTTGATGCTGCTGTGCAGTTGTCACATCTGGATTTGAACATGATTGTCAGATTATCTGCCCAAGCTTGTTACTGACTGGTAAACATCCCCAATGCTTATCATTCTTGTTTGTTGTCATTTTTGAGTTTAACTTTTTTTTTTACCAATTTCCCATCATCTCGTTATTTCCTGCTATTAATAAAGCACTGAACGTGTTTAAAGCATCTGTCTGTCTGTCTGTCTGTCTGTCTGTCTGTCTGTCTGTCCGTCCGTCCCACAATGCCTCTTATTATAAAAGCTTATCACAAATAAGATTAGACACAGCTGGACTTTAAACACTATGTCAGACTTGTGTGAACACACAGCTTTGACATGCTACACAGAGGACTTCAGATCCATAATCAAAGTCAGTCCCTTGAGTTTGCAAATACAAAGCAAAGCAAGTTTATTTGTATAGCAAATTTTAGCAACAGGCCTCTCAAGGTGCTTTACATTATAAAGAATAGTTGGACTTTGGGTTAATCACAAATGTTTTTTGTTTTTTTTCAGGGAACTGCTTTTGGTAAAAGTAATTAAAAGAAAACCAAAAAAACCAAAACAAACGTATGTAGACAACAACATTTCTTCAGTCAGACTTTTAAATTGAAAAGGATGAAGTGTAAAATAAAACAATATTGTGACCTATGACTAGAGTTTGGCATTGAGAATCGAGCATAGATTTGAACTGGGACCTTACTAGTCCCATGCAGGCGTACACCCATCTGGAATAACCAGGATATCTTACCAAAAAAATGCATGATCAACTTTCCAGGCTAGAGTTGTAAAGGAATTGAATACCTGGAGCATATATTTGATGGAACAGACTTTATCCAATTTAATACATAAATTTAGGCTCAATACAGTTGATTTACAAATTCCAGGAAAAGTTTTAGACTTCCTTAATCTTAACCCTCCCAAACTGCTATCTAAAATATACAAAACATTAAATAGAATAGATGAATCAATAGCCCTTCCTATTTCAAAATGGGAGATGGACTTGTCCATCTCAATTGACCAAAACCTCTGGTCTCAAATTTCATTAAGAACCTTTACATTTCTTAAAAATCCTAATCTACGATTAATACAATATAAAATCCTTCATAGAGTGCATTATACAGGTCAACAGATGTTCAAGATGGGTTATACGCCGTCTGATACCTGTTTACAATGTACAAGTAATCTACCAGACAATTATATTCATGCTCTTTGGTTCTGCCCACCTGTTAAGAAATATTGGTACCAGATATGTGAAGATCTATCAAAATGTCTGAAATGTAATATCACACCTGCTCCCACAGTTTGCTTGCTGGGAAATGTAGATGAAGTTACCATGGATACAAAGTCTATGCAATTATTTCACATCGCCTTATGCATCGCTAAGAAAAATATCCTCTTGAACTGGAAAAATAAAAATACTCAGAATATTAATCAATATAGAGATCTCCTTCTGGATTACATTGGTCTAGAAACGGCATCTGCCTCCACATCTGATCAATCTTTCTGGTCACCCTTGATCAGTTCCATCACCTAGTGGGGTCGGGCCCTTGATTCTGTTCTGTGGGACACGGTTGCCGATGTGGAGCTTAAGGGTTGGTGGTGACTGCAGGGAGGTTCTTGGGGGTGGGTCCGCTTGCGGTTGGGGCGGTAGGTGCCGTGACTCTCGCCTGGGGTGGGACTTTGGGGGCTTTGTGTGGTGACTCCTAGTGGCTGCATGCGGCGCCTTAGAGGGGTCGTGCTGGCGGACACGGGTTACTGGCCTGGTGCTGTGCTGCTCTGGGAGGGTCTGGGCTGGGCCTGGGGCTCGGGGTTCTGGGGCGGCGTGACCCCGGCTGGGGCCCTGGCTGGGGCTTGGCCAGGGGCGGCCGCTGCCGTCGGTGCCGGCTGGGGGGTGGGGGGGTGGGGCTGTGGTCGGCCGGTGGTTGGCGGGCGCTGCTGCCTTTTCCATCTCCCCGGGCTGGTTCTTGTCGCTTGCTCCCCGGTGGCCCCTTGCCGCGTCCGGGCGTCGGCGAGAGGCCGCGGCGGGTGGCCGGCGTCTCCGGGCCCGATCGGCTATATTGACACTGGACATGGCTCCTGGGTCTTGGTCTTAGCGCTCGGGGGGGTGCTGAGGTGGGGGCCTCTGGCCGGTGTTGGTCGGCCTCCACGGTGACTGACCGGTTGGTGGGGTGTGGGCTGGTGGGTGGAGGTGCTGGGTTCTGTTGCCTCCCGGCCATCGGGCGGTAGTAGCAAGGCTGGAGGATGTCGGCCTGGGGGTTGGCCGCCTGGGACTTCGTTCTGCTCACGGGCCTGGCGCGACGTGTCCGGGGTACCCGAGTCGGTGGTGCGCCGGGTTCCGGCCTCGGCGCGGGGGCCCTCGGACGCTGGCGGTGCCTGGGACGTCTCTTATTGGCGGGGAGGCTTTTTACCATCTAGCACAGGCGCTCTTTTTAATGGGGTGCGCTTGGGACGGGAGGGGGGAGGGCGTTGAGGGGGAGGGGGGGCTAAACTCAACCTGGGTGTCTAGTGACATGTGTTTTGTTAGCAGTGTGAATGTTGGGGAGGATTTAGGTATGCCCCTGGCATGGGGGCTGGTGGATTGCCGGGGCCCCCATGGGGCTCGGCGGTACCGCTGCCGTGGGCCCCGACTGGACGCGCTGGGGCCTCCCACCCCTGGTGGATTGGGCCGAACGGGGGTGCCTATTGGAGTCAGCAGGGGAGCTGGCTCCCTGGGGTTGGCAATGGTCACCCCAGTTATTTTCTCCCCATCCCCATGCCTCTGTCCACCTGCTCCTTCATTCTACCATTCACAAGGCCTTGGGACGTGGGCACGTCACTGGGTTGCGGGATGGAGCTTCCATCTTCGCTACCCGGTGGCGGCCTGGGTCCCGATTTTATTGAGCAACTTAGACACTTACACTTGCAACATTTACATGGAACGCACATGTAGGGACCTGGCGGTGTGGCGCATTGGCGCTGGGGGCGGGACCCCTCATGGGGGGCCCCCTATAGGGGCCCGTTGTGGGGGCCTCGCCTGTGGTGCCGGCACCCACTGGTTAAACGCATCTAGACACCGAGGGCCCGGGGGGGGAGATGGGGGTACCCGGCAGTATTCCCATGTCCCCCCCCTCTGTTTTAAGTGCACATTAGAACAACACGCAACAACACCACATTGAGCTGGGGGAGAGAGGCTGGGGGGTCTTTTCACACCCCTGTTCGTTGTACCATCAGGGGTCGGAGCCCGGATAGAACATCACGCCGTCTGGTCGGGGTCCTGGGCTGGTGGACTGCTCTTGCCGGTGTGGGGGCCTTGGCGGTCTGCTTGTCCCCGTCCTGGTGGGCAAAGGGGTCTGTCTCCTGGGTGCAGGGGCAGGGTTCTCTATTGGGGCGTCTGTCCCTGGGCCTGGGAGTATGGAGTATAGTGTACGTATGGGGGGTATGAATGAGTGTATAGCGTCCTTTTTTTGTATGTCCTGTATTTGTAAGAATGTGTACGCATGAGAGGGAGGGTACGTATGAGTGTCTCTGTCTGTCTATGTCTACCTGTCAGGTTGGGTGTTTGGCTTCCCTCTGGCCTGATGCGTCTTCTTCCCCTCAGTTACTCCCCGTCGGTGATGGATGCTCCTGCCCGCTGGTTGATGATGGCTCTCGATGCCTGGGGCCGGGGGTCCCGGTTGCGGCCCGGCTCGGTCCTGGTGCATGTCTGGCGGGTCCTGGGTAGTCCGGTGTGTCGGGCGGCCGCTGTTTCGGGCCGACGTCCTCCTTGGATTGACTGGGGCACCTCTTATGGGGGTGCCGGGGTTGTAGAGTAGGTTGGTGCCGTCCGGTGGATCGGTGGGGACCGTACCTGGCGCCCAGGCCTCCTGCCGGTTCCAGGACTTCTGCTGGCTGGTCTGTTCACCTGGGGGGGCTGTCCGGCATTGGCTGGGCCCCTGATCTTGGCGCCCTGCGTGGGGCGGGATCTGGACCCAGAACCTGGAAGATCTGGATGTCCAGGTGCCGGCTGGGCGCGGCCTGGGGAGGGCGTACATCCGCTGTGGCTCTTGCTATGGCTCCCTGGCGTGTGCGTGTGTGGGTGCGGGCCGGGTTGTTGGCGATGGGTATTGGTCCGGGGTGGCGGCGGCGTGTGTTGTCCGTCGGTTGGCTGCGGATCCCCCTTGCCTGCGGCGGCGGGGGGGGGGCCCTTGTCGGCTGGTCCCTGGTTGGGGCCCCACTGGGGGGCGGGGTGCCCCTGGTCCCCGTGGCCTCCGGATCCTGACCCGGGCCCGTCCTGGCGTAGCCGGTTTCCGGCAGAGCCCGTGGGCTCGTCACTGTGATTTCTCGTGCCCCAGCATTGCGGCTGGTGGGTGTTCCCCTGGGGCTTCCATCTGTTCCTCTCTTGGTGGGTGATCGACCCTGCGCTGATCCGCCTGTGGCCTCTGTACTCTGTGGGACCCTGGATGCATACATCTCCTGCCTCTTCCATGTCTGTGTCGATTCCTGTAGGACGGATTGACGGTTCCTTACACCAGCTATCAATCACTTGCATGGGGAAACCTTACTCAGACCTGCATGCTCGCACACACATAGGTGTGGGGACATTGGTGTGGACGGGCATATCTTAAGCTGAGGTTATCATCATTAGTTAGTTGTTCACAGGAGCTTACCAGAAACATTTGTATTATGTTCATTAATCCATGCTTGTGTGTAGTGAATATATAATTCTTAGTTTATTCTACTAGAACCGAACTATTGGTTTGGTTCTGTACAGTTTGTTGTTTTTGTTTTTTTATTACTGTTTCTCTGCCGTCCGGCAAAGGTGGAGGACTGGGATGTTTTCTTGTGTTCTTTGTTTGCCTCCCTGTCTTGTGTCGTCAGTTCGCGCCTCTGTTGGTCCGGTTTCTTTTCTTCACCTTCTTCCTTTCTCCCTTCTTGTCTCGGTTTAGTGTCCATGACGTCAGGAAATTGAACCCACAGTAATCACTTAAAAAAAAGAAAAAGAAAAGAAAAAAACAAAAATGAAAAAAAATTGAAAAAAAAAAAAATGAAAAAACAAAAAAACAAAAAAAAGATTTGAACTGGGACTAACTAACTTTTGAATTCTTCCAGAATCCTTTTATTTAATATATTTTTTTATTAAGATTCCTAATTTCCATCCCTAGTTCGCCAACAAGAAGAAGAACCCGCTGAATACCAACAAAGAAGAATCCGCCAGAAGTGTTAGCGTTACTGCACAGTCATGGAAAGTGTGTGGAGGCGCACCAAGATGTGGCTTCACGTTAGCAAACAAGACAACAACACAGTTCAATGAGATACCCATAAAAAATAAAAAACTGACTGCCCTGTGTGGCTTACCTCATTAGCTCTTCCTCCCGGATCCAACCATCATCCTGGTGCCACCCTGCAGTACAAGCCCCGTCAGTAAAATACATCTTATTTAAACATTGTGGCAGCAAACAAGTTATACTCATACCAGTATTCAACTCAAGTATAAAGATCCAGCTAACATTAGCTCATGTACTTGTTTTCATAGACAAATAGCCTGAAATTACTAAACTAACGTTAGCCAGGCAGCTGACAACACCCCGCCAATGTGCTCCGCCTTCTCTGTTCACCATCACAGCCAAGGGAAATGCAACCACTAGAAAAAACCCACACAGAGGTTTCTGATTTCATAATTTACCTGCAGCTAATCTGTTTAAGTTGTTTTTTTTTTCAATATTTTGCTCCAGGTTTGCCTACTAGAGGGAGAACATGCTGCTGTGTTTAAGTTGCTGCAGCATCAGACATTCAGGATGTTTGGAAATCTATTTTCATGAGTTTTTCAAAAATAAAGCTGTCCTGTAAAAAATGTTACCACTGTAAAAATAAAATTTGTAATTTATCCCTTAATCCATAGATAACAGCCCTGTGAGGAATTATAATAAAGTAAAAAGTTCATAAAATTAAAATCTGTATTCCAATTCCATAGCTTAAGACTATTTCATAAAGTTATACTACATATGCTTAGCTAGGTTATTTAAAATATGCAACAAAAAAAAGCCCTTATCCCTTCAGAGAATCGTAATCGAGAATCGTTTGGATCTGGAATCGAAACAAGGAATCTGACTTGGATTTGGAATCGTCCATATTCAAACAATGCCCAACCCTACCTGTGAGGATGTCGTATTGTTATGAACCAGAACTTTTATTTCGCATTGGCTGCAGCAATGTACTGTGAGGGATCCGACTTGTTATGGCATGCTCAGTGGGGATTTGGCTTTATGTGGCGATCATCGAGTGATTGTTGAAGAGAGTGTTAGTTTGTAAGCATTGACCTGAATGCAGGAGGATGCTAGTGTCCGTTGAGATTGATTAGTGTTGATGATGTGCTCGGGCTGCAATATTTCTATGTTGAAGCTAAACTCCTAGATATTATTGAAATCAATGCAAAGATCCAGGATTTTCTAACAACAAATCCTTAGAGAGGTTTGCTGTTTGCTTGTTTTGCTTAAAAACTTTGTTCTATTAGGGATAGAGTTTTTAAAGGGATACTAGGCAACATTTTCATGTTAATTAATCATCTTTGTAAGTCGGTATATGGTTAAATGACTCATTACAGGGCGAATGAAGACTCTCTCCCCAACCCCTACCTTCTGTAGACAGAATACCCCACTTGCAAGTTCAGTTAACCGACCCGGTGTCCTTCAGTCTCGCGAATTCCTCTCGCATTCTTGCTTTTGCGCTTGTAAGTAACACTTTTATATTTTATTTTGTGCCTGGTTAGGGTTAGCAACTGATCAGCTGGGTTGCTCGTGGCGAGCGGTGAGGGGGGAAAAACAAAACACTTTGTTTTTATGACAGTGTGTTTGAAAGCAAAATTTATTAACGGACGCTAGGGGGAGCATCGTAGAGAAAACACTCAAGCTTGCCTGGTATCCCTTTAAAAGTGTTTTTTTTTTTTTTTTTTTACCCCACAGTCTTTTTAAAATGTTTTACATGCCTCCAGACTGGCCATCTGGCACTCTCCCAGGAGGCCAAAATGCCTTTTGGGCAGAACAACTGTTTTATTGTGTAACCAGCCAATAAAACAGGTAGGCAGATTTCCCTTTTCCTCATTTTTCCCGACAATGAGCTGTTCCCAGTCCAACATTTGACCTCTTGGGTTTTATTAAACTGCATACCTGCAAAAACCAAAAACTTACAGCATGCACATATGGATGAAAAAAAAAAAATGGTACGACAGCAGAAAAATTACACTCACAAAACAATGTGCCCTTCAGGCAGTAAATATGTAAAACTGAACCTTCTTCATTGAGGTGGTGGCAGTAGCAGTGATTAAAATCAGAGAAGAAGTGCTTAGCAATACGGAGAACAGAATTTGTTGCAGGCAACAGAGCTAACAATTAGCTACGCAATTTTCATGTTTCATTTTAGATATCTTTTTAGATGTCTTTTAATTCAGATTTACCCAAAACAGTAGTAAATAGAATTTATTTGTAAATTAGATATTCCTGTAGGAAAAAAAGGTAGTTGTGATTCATTTCAGATACTTTCACTGGCAAATATATTTCAGATGTGTTCTGTAAAAAAGTATTAAAATCTGGTATTGTGGGCTGTATTCATTGCTTTTTGGTTTTGGTTTTGTTTTTATAAATTGACTGCCCTTCACAATCTTTTTTGCAGTAATTCATTATGTGCCATGGCTTCTTGCACCAGCAACCACAAAGGGAAAACTCCCCAAGGAGTGGATATACGTTCTCAGATGTGTATTTTGTTGACAGCAGAAGTATGTGTAGATTCTAGTTAAAATAGTACACTCGAGTTCAGCAGTTAACTTGTAACTCATGCTGTCAACTCATTGGAAGCCACTCACAGTTTTTAGAGCTTAGCTTCAACGGTGAATGCAAAGTTTTTCTAAATGCATAATTCTATGTCTGGGTAGGGCATTTGTGTATTTAACACTAACATTTATCAATGGAAAAACACAGAAGCATAACCAATTGTTGGGTATTGGTAAGACAGTCTATTTCAAAAGTTTATGTCTCATTTGGGAGTTTTTTTCAAGCTGTTTGGTTGTAAATTTGACAAAGACACATTTTTTATGTACAGCAAAAACTAGACAATTATTTTGACCTGTCAAACCCAACATGCTGATACACTTCAAAAAAGATGGGATATTGTTTTCCATCTTCTTTATTCTATCATGGAGTGCTTGAGATTTAACTTCTGAAATGAGAAGAATGGAATGATTAGGAGAGATTTCTGCTTTACATTGTCTGCCTTGCATAAAGAGTCAGCAGGGAGGTAAAATATCGTTCCCACACAGTGAGCATTTTATGCAACCCTGTGTCCCTTAATCCCTGCACAGCCCTTCCCATGTGTCTCTCTGTGGTTCTGTATTCCTGACAACAGAGCATCATGACTCCTGCTGCTGTGCTGCAGAGAACTGCTCTCTTTACAACATTACCACTGAATTTCAGTTGTTTGGAGTTTGAAGCAAATGCATGGAAAATGTTCTTAACTTTATTTATTTTATACTATTGAAGCCAAATAAAGGAATAGAGATCTGTGTAAAGTAGAAGAAATGAAAAAGAGTGTTAAGAGGGGCTATAGACAATAAAGTGGCGCATGGCCCCCAACAATTCAGTGGTAATAAAAGTACAGCAGGAGACATTTATTTTAATAATTTTAGTCTGGCTCAGTTACAAATACAAGTGAGTATTAGACGGATTGACCAAATAACAGAGTATATTACGGTGGCTTCTAAATGCCTATGGCAACCAAGCTAAGTTAAGAGTAGCACAATGCAGTGGAGCTGCAGCACAAAGCTTTTATTCACACCCATATCAATCTGTTTTATAGTCACTACTAAATAAACAAGGGTGAGAAATGGACACAGCATCTTTTAAATGTGCCAGTTACCAACGTCCAAAATGGGCTTATTCTGATGAACTGAGAGCTCATATTTAGACTTTTTTTCAGATGGATATGCGAAGATGAGAGGCTACATACCGACCCATCAGTTAGTATAGATTGTTAAGTAAAAACAGTAGGCTAAATCATTTTCTAATCCTATAAAACGATGCAATATTTGCAAACTGCAAATGTATAACACAATTTGTTAAGGCTTTTAAGCAGCACAATTTTTAGTGGAGGAGAGAAAACGTATTTGTAATTCCCTAATAGAATACTTTACAGCTGAGGTCACAATTTAGCCCCACAAGTGCTGTTGGGTGCTAATGCTACATGAACAAATCACATTTGCCTATTGTAAAAAACACACAAAGAGAGCTTGGAAGTCGATGTGAAGGCAGAAGTTATATGTGAAAAATAAATTAATCTCACAAATGAGCAATATAAAATGGAGGAGGTTGTTTTGATGGAGAAATAGATTCCAGGGGCTTTCTTGATGGCAACACTGCCAATTATCGATTGCCAGAGCTAAAGCGCTGCCTCAAATGTCACAGTCAAAGTTAAAATGTGTCACTATGAGAGGTAAATGTAAGTAGGTGTGGAGATGTACTGCAATGAAAATACAGGTTTATCCTGGAGTGGATGGTGACAAATGGAATGAACTGAAAATTAAAGGACTTGATCACCAAAATACACCTTTTACACTTATTACCGTGACAGCACCAGACAGTGGCTAGTCAACAAAGTTACTAATTTCACTTTGAGTAAATCTAAGTGGCAAAATGTTCATTTGACATATAGAATATATGCAGTTTGTGTTTTTCATACCCTTTTGTCAAGGATTATTGCAATTGTACATTTATTATGGAATTTTCTTTTCACATTTTATGATTTGTTTCGCGTAACGTTCTCTGACATACGATGTGGCTATCGAGAGTACAATTTGCACAACTTCCAACAGCAGTGCCTAGTTTCCTACAGTTTGAACATCTTTAGGAGACAAAACTACAACTGATATGAGTGACTCAGATCCATAAGCACCTATACAAAATATGTACCTGTTATTCTAGGGCTACCTTCCAGAATGCATTGCAACATTACGTCACACTGGTCACAATCTATTTTTAGCTACTGTGAAAGGCATTATTAAAGTTTGTGAAATCCAGGCTTTAGATAGAATTTCTGTATTTCTCCTTTTCTGATTTTACGTTAGTACGCTTTTACCTTTCAGGTTTTCAGCAAAGCATTGCTTTTAGCATTACAAAGACATAGGAACAAATCACTGGAAAAGAAGAGTTCAAATAATTAAATAAAGACTAAGGTTGGGATCCCTTCTCTACATAATATTTCTGACTTCTTCAGGTTATTTGAAAGAGTGTTTAGTTGACATCTTTTTGTTTTTTACAGACAACCCTCTTAATTTTTTGATAGTATTTATAAACATCTTTTTTCTTTTATATGTAACTGAGTTTAACATCAATGAACATGGAAAGCAAACAACTTGATACTTCTGTTTTGAATGTCTCTATCCCACTATTTCATATTTCCTCTACTTTCCAATGACTCAAAAAATAAGCAGCTTTAAGTAAATAATGCTCCTGCATTGCATATACATTTGACACTGTAGCATATATTACCTGATCCCCAACTAAGTCTGATATATATATATGTATATATATATATATATATATATATATATATATATATATGTATATATATATATAATATATGCATGGGCTTTGCAAGACTAAGACACGGAATATGATGCACAGATGAGCCACAGCAACAGAATTACTTCAAGTGGGAATCAAATGTTGTACTATAGCAACGACCCAATAAGATTGCTCAATGTCACGCTCTGCCTGCACTGGTGAAAAATTTAGTTTTGGTCTGGATGCTGAATAGACATAGCAGCTTTGTCTGATACAATCTGACCTACTTTGTGATTAATTCTGCTAGAATTCATTTGACAACTTGGAAGAGAATCATAGATTGTATACAGCCCACTGATATTCATATCATTATGTTTTGAAAGACTGTAACATGAAATGGTCACATCACAACAGTAAATACAACAAACCATCCCACAATTTGTAAATATGTTTACTTACTTACTTTACTTAGGTTTCGAAACACATTTTTATGTATTTCTGTGCTTAAGTCTTGATGGACCTAAGCAAGTCTTGATAGAGAAATCACACTACACTGTGCAGCGGTAGTCAGGACCTTACAGTACATTTGTTTAGCCTACACATATGCACAACTACGTTTCACTGTATTTTCTGAGTTGTTAAAAATCTGATTGTTTCAAATCCAAGTTCCGACCCTGTTGTGTATGGCCAGTGTAGATATACTTACAGGGGAAGGATTTTGCTTCTGAAGCAATAAAACTGTTTTACCTAATTTAACACATCTGAGCAATTCCCGAGCTTTAGGCCATGCATCACAGCCACCTTTAAATTCGATTAGGCTGTCAAATATAAGTATTTTATCCCCCACTCTTTCCCCCGCACCTCGTCTGTCAGTGTGATTTAGAGCTGTGCTGTTTCCAGAACTTTCATTGTTTTGTGAAAGACTCAGCATCTTTCCAAATAATCTTTTTTTTTCCTCTCTTATTCTCTAAAAGCCTTTACTGTTAATTGCATGTGTCTTACCACTCTCTACAATGTGCAATAGCAAATATGTTTTAACATTTATTGCACTGTAAACCCCAATGTTGAGATTACTTAGTAACACTGAGTAGCTGAAACTCAATATTCTGAAAAAAAATATTCTAACTCAAATGTGTTGAGCTAGTTCAGCAATTTATTTTGTTTTGAGTACAAGTAACTCAAACATTTTGAGTGACCTAATTATCATAATTTCCAGGATTCTTAGGGGCATGGAAGCCTGTGGTATTGACATACCCATTGTGATCAATAACAATTTATATCATTATTCAAAATGGTGACAATGTTAATACCAAATTCACAGTGATTACATTTCTGCTCATAGTATCACTTGTGTTGAGAATTATTGTACTGAAGAACATAAATACATTATGTATTCATGTGAGTTGCCTATAAATTCCTGTCAGTTTTACAAACATAAATTAATGGTAGTGTACACCAAATGTGTGTATAAAATTTTATAAATTAAAGTTGCATGTACTGAAGATTTTTGAGTTGGCATAATTGGTAAGTTTAATTTAATTATAATTAGAAAACATAATTAACATAAACTCAAAATATTTAAGCTTTGATATTCTCAAATATCTGAGTTTATTAACTAAAAAAATATGTGGCAATTGATTGCCTCACTTTTTTTGAGTTCTGCCTACTTATTCGGATTTACAGTGTGTATAATGTTGATAAGTATATCATAATGTAATAGGGTTTTCAGTAGATTTTACAAAAGCTAGGGGATTTTGGGAAAATTTATAGAAGTCATTTAGAGTGTACGGTTTTTCATTGTTATCAACATTAAAATGCAGTGTGAAAAACAGATACTTGAGCATTTATGCTTTGTGGAAAGTTATTTTCCATGTATTTGTTCTTCATTTTTCAGATTTGCTTATCTGGCTATTTAAAGAATCAAGTATCAATATCCAAGATTTTCTTGGTAATATATGCAGCAAACATGCTTTATGGCCTCATCAACAAATACATTCCGTATTGCTGAATTATATTTATACGTTTTCAATTAGTGTCAAGATTGTTGAAATGCTAACAGAATTGTATCCATTTTGACAAACACCTAAACCAAATATTTGAAGCCTTTCTGTTGTGTACCATTACAATAATCAGAGCTGACAGAACAAAACTTGTGCACTGAACTGCCAGTAACATCAGGGAATTTTTATATTCAGCCTCCGAGTAGAGCAGGGCAATTCTGGATTACTGAGAACTATTCCCACTGCTCCAACTCATTGTGATGAATGGCTCCAATCTTGCTCTCCTGAGAAGGGTAACATTACATCTTTGAAATATTGCTAATGTGTCTGAGACTGGAGGATTTTTCCCTTCTGATACCAAACATGAGAGGCTTTGTTTAGCATATACAATGCATGATTTGCATATAGTCGATAGAAGGTTAAGAATTAAAATGTCTCTTTACTATGTTTGATTAAAACCCTCTCCAAGAAAACAGGGTAACTCATATTTTGATCTTGGCCTAAGGTTTGTGTATAAGCCAAGTATATAGTATCATTCCAGATATATATGTGAAGCTCTTAATGTGTATTTTTCGTCTAACTTTGATAAGGAAGCTTATCAGAATAATAAAAATCTTCTGTAATTAGCAGCAAAGCTTTATTATTGCCTAGTAATGTGGAATGATTTTAGAAATGCAATTTATAATTTAATAGTTTATGAAAGTACAATACTTACAGCCTGCTAGTATGATAACCTCGTACGCAAATATTTCAATTCCACAGCATAAATAAAAAACAAAAAATAACAAATGTTCGTTAAATATTACATGATTGCCCATTTATTAAACAAATTGCAACTACTGTTACCCGTACTGCTAAACACACAAACACATTTTCACACAGATTTGTCTTTACTAAATGCAGAGATATTGTGGATTTTCTGATGGTTTTTCATTCACTTGGCAAAGAAGATGTCAAATTGTTGACCTTAAGTTTTTGGTGAGAACATAAAGTTATTTCCAGATGTTTACCGACACTGGATGAAGACATAATACATTTTTACTTCACTATCTGATAGTAAAATGACCAAATTCAGTTCAATTCGCTAAATACGAAAACAGTTGAAACAATGGTTCATCGCTGTCTACAAGTTAGAAGTTTACATACACTTACATTGCAATTATTTTAATCAAATTGTGAAAGATCAGACAATGATGGTTTGTATGCTTTTGATAAATTCAAAATATTCAAACTGACAATAGGCAGACCTGTGGGTGTATTTTTAATGAAACATATCAACACATTGCTTCCTTATATCCCAAAAGCTGCATTCTGGATTATTTCGGGGAGTGAGTTTTTTTTTAACGTAACGCCCTACTCGGGTGTCTAAGGCATTTTTCGAGTTTATTGCCATATATCCCATTGTTTTCTTTTCTTCTTTTTTTTCTGAAGTTGATCTAGCCCTGGGTAGTTTGGGAATGGCTAATTATTTAGCAGAAGTTTGCTGTGACTTCTCTATGACTGCTCTCTGCCATTATGATGACTGTAAACGGGAAGACACGAAGCGGCCTGTCTGCGCAGCCTCATCTCCACAGGTTTGTGAGATGCGCATGCACGTTGATTGACAGTCACCACCGCAGAAAATTGAATTCTAATCTGCCAATCAGTCCTACCCTTTACCAACTTTAACTTCAAATCATGCTGCATTCACATTCTCTCTGAAGTGGATGGTTAGTTTATTCCTGAATATTATTCCCTTTGCTAGTAACTGCCAGTTCTCATCAGGGGTTTGAGGTTAATCAACTCTTCACTCAGGTCCTGGAAAGTGCTAGAAATCTCACACTGGGTTTGAACAGTCTCAGAAATGAATAAATTACCTCACACAATTTTTTTAAGCAGGTACTGATTAATGAAGTGTACAAGAAAAGAAATCAGATTTATTTCTCATTGCTATGGAAATAGGTAAAAATATTTTTATAAAGCCAGAAATTCAGCTTTGTTTCATCCCCAAATACTTCTAATATTGTTGAAGAAGAATACTGTTAAATGAGAATATTGTTTTCATTTCTTGGACTGTTCTTTTATCCAATTATTATCAATTGTTTCAACTTGTGAAAATATGGTTTAAAATACCTTGTAAAAAAAAAAAAAAGTGTTTTCCCTAATTTTCTAAAGTAGCTTTTGAACTTAGCAAACTAGTATTATTAACCACTTGTCTTTGGAGTTAAGTGTTTAATGCATTTTTAAAAAGAATTTTTTAATCCATTTTAAAGTAGATTAAAACTATTTTTCTTTTTTTTTAAATAGCCCGAAGTGCTCTGTTAAAGTAATTTATGCTTTATCGTTGGAATTATATCAAGACTGGAGTTTTAAAAGAGTGGGATTCCTCTTGACAAAATCTAGATTCCGTTTAAGCACATATGCTGACAAAATGTTCGCTTCTGTAAATCTGCGCACTCATTTCAGCTATTTACCTGTACAAATGCTCTTAGAGAAATGTGAGAAGTGACTAAATGGATCAAACTGCAGCTTCGTCTGTCTGCTCATCTGTCAGTTTATTCTATAAGATATGATAGTTGGAGCATTATTCTTTGTTTTTGAAAGGTGTTTTAGTCATGTTTCAATCAAGTAAGTGGAAATACGTTGTTAAAATCAGTTCCCCACAAGGAATCCCTGTGTTTGTATTGGAGCTAAACATCTCTGTGCTGAGCATATACAAACACACAACTACGACGGAGTATTAGGGCCACACATGAAGAAAAAAAAATATTTTTGCCATGTCGAGATTAAACTCGCCATGTCGACTTTAAAGTTGCCATGTCGACATAAAACTATCGATATCCTTGCATTTACTCATTTCCAGCAATTTCAGTATGCAAGAATGCGGCCACTTTTTCCAAATTTATATGATTTCTCCTTCGGAACAGACAAAGTTTTCGGCACAACCTTTTCAGCGTCCTTACACTAATCACCACACTGTGGTTCTGCGCTAAAAGAGCCATGATTTCCTTATTGCTAAACCTGATTCTGAAGTACAATTTGACCAAATCATCCACACAAGGCATTGTGCTCTCTCTCCAAACTATTTTGAACTAATTTCAACTTCATTCTCGAAATGTCGAGTTTAATGTCGACATGTCCACTTTAATGTCAACACGTCGAGATTAAAGTCGACATGACTTTTCCTCTCTATGCTCGAAATGTTGAGTTTAATGTCGACATGGCGAGTTTAATCTCGTCATGGCAAAATTTGTTTTCTTCGTGTGTGGCCCTAATACTCCGTCGTCACACAACTGTCACAAAGGTCTCGCCTCAGCAGAAAAATGCTATCTTTTTCTGCCACTGAAAAATGAAGGTTACATCTTTGTTCACTGCATAATATAGCACAGTTGTGAAAAAAGGGAACTCCATTACAGAACATGTTTAATTGACTGTGTTCATTCACATCAGAGTTGTTCAGTATTTTTAAGCTGTCTTTAAAGCAAGAAGGATAACTGGATTTTAGAACTTCGCGAAAGAATTTGAGTGGTTTGTCTTTAATTTAAGGGATTTTTCTTTTTTTTCAATTTTTTCACAAGAATGATAGCCCTTTCAAATGTTCTGTGAGTTCAGTTTGTCTATTGTTTAGCGGTTGTCATTAATAGAATACATTTCTGCATTAGTTAGTGCAAATTACTGCACCTATTGACAGATCTAAGTATGTGAACAGCCATTGGACATAAAAGTTATGAAACTTATCTCACCTCAGTCTCCCATATCCAGAAGGGAGAGATGTTCATATCAAGTTGTAATCCTAATCGACAACAACTCCTACCTGATGAGCCACTTCCACTCAACAGTTCTGATTCTGGCTTTCAGCTGCCTTCTGTCAGTCAAGCAGATTTCACAATCCAAAACACATATGCTTCTCTGAGCCGTATGTTTATCTTTACCTTGAGAGTCTGGAGGCTCATAAGATTAACTCAAAGTTTCCATGTGTGTTCTTGTTACTTTCAAAATTTCGGGAAAATATTTGCTCATTCTTTGAAAAATAACTCAAGCTCTGGCAGAGTGAAAGGACAACTCTTGCCACATCATTGATTTAGATTCAGGCCTGGAATTTAACTTGTCCATTCTAACACATGGATATGGTTTCATCTGAAGACTTTATAATATTGAATTTGGTCTCATCTGGCCAGAGTATCTTGTTGGACATGTCTGTGTCCCCTGCACTACATGTGGCAAACTTAAACAGAGTTTTGCATTGATTACTTTCAACAATTGCTTACTTCCTTCCTCTCTTCCTTAAAGGCCATATCTTTTAAAAAATGGAGGTGATGACTTGGAATTGTCTTTTGAAAGATCCTCCTAGCTAAGCTGTGGATCTCTGTATCTCATTCAGGGTTAATAAGGGCTTTGGCTGCTTAGAATAGTATCCTTTCCTTGCCCTGCTGTTGCCAATCAGTTTAGGGTAAGTGTCATGTTCTGGTAGGTTAGAAGATGTGCAATTTGACATTCATTTTTTGACTGATGAGTGGAACTGTGCTTTGAGATAAAGCTTGTAATGTTTTGAACTACCCCTCCACTTTATCCATGACTGCTCTGGTGTGCTATTTGGTCCTAAAAATACTTTGTTCAGTAAAGTTTTCTAACAAACCTCTGAGTACTGTATTAGCTGTATTAATAATGAGGTGAATGTATCTTAATTTTCAGACTGTTGAGGAGATCTGAATACGAGACGCACCAGTTACACTTTAAAAGAAAATACATTTTGTACAAGTATGCAGTGCATTTGAATATACGCCTCACATCTCTATGTTTTGATATGAGAGCTTTAAACAGAAAGATGGTACAGACAATATTTGTTTCTAGTTTTACTTTAAACATATGCTTTGGGTTTTTTTAAGCTCAACCTTAAAATCATCAGTACAGCATCAACACAACAGGACAGTCATGTTTCTGGTTATTAAATAAAACGCTGCATACACATTACAAGATGGTTTCTTAAAAAATAAAACATACTTGTGCCTACCAAAAAAGTCAGTGGTTGTTATCTTCATCTTCCTCTTGTCACAAAAGTCACTGAAGTTGTCTTATTCAGTTATTTTGTGTTTCCTGAAACCTTTTGTTGTCCTTTTATACTGATTCAGTTCTTCCCGCTCCAACCTCCAACATCTCACCATTGATTAATTGATTACAAGATTACGTGCAGTAGCTCTACTTCCTTCTTTTATTGCCAACTCAATTGCTTTTAATTTAAAAGCTACATTATTTACATTTCTGTCTGTGTTTTCCATTATTAGGGTTTGTGCATGAAAACTACCAGTAGTGTCTTCTTTGGTGCTTTATCTTTCCCCAAATATCTGTCCTACTTTTGTGCTTCTTGCCACAGTGTTCCCTGGAGGCTGTTGGCCAGTAAAACAAATCTGACACAAAAAAAAGCCTGCACCCCCTGCTGTCCTGGTGGGGAATTGTTTTGCAATACTGAAAACTAAGGGAGAACTATAAATGGAAATCATCTCTGTCAGTACGTCTGCATCTGGGTGCAAACTTACTGACAGAAAAGTATAAAATAGGCTTTAACGGTATGAAAAAAAGGAGCTTAATTATGGTATACATTTATGCTTTAATTTGGCTGCATTGCAATTTTTTGGAGTCTCAAAACTAAAACACGATGCAATTCGTTTTATAAGACAAGCAAAAATAAACTGTATTCTTTTCCTTGCACTTCACAATAAGACTCTACTTAGTGTTATTAGTTGATAAATAAATAGATAAAGGTTTTTGGTTGTAATATGACAACATTTGAAGTAGTTCCAATTTTCATTTTCAAGGCACTATACATGTCTACAGCAGAAATGTGTGTTTTTGTAAAGAACTAAGCATTTGATCTAAATCAATCAGAAATAATAAAGAATCCCCACATTGTATAAAACCTTTCTTCATCTTCGAAGGCAACATTTCATCAAAGAATAATTATACGAAATAGTTTTTTTTAACAGTTTTATAAATGCTTTTTTAAGTATCCTTTTAAACAGAAATACATCAAACTCAACACAAAATCTTAAATGTAGTCATTACAAGCCTATAGCTAAAACCTACGCAGGCACAGAGAACTTGAGATGTCATAGATGAGTCAGTGGCCATCAGTAAATGTGGGGAACAATGCTCTTCAAACTGTTTCTCTAAAAGCATTCATTTGAAACCCACTGATGTGTTATAATAATATTTGCAGATAAGACAGAACAGCAACAGTTGCAGCTCTCCAGAAGGTCCTGATTGATGAAAACTCAAATGTTTTCTACATGTTGTTGTGAGCAGTTCAACAAAATTCAGTTTTAGCAAGCAACACTGTCAAATATTCAGAGTTCTATCTATAGTGTATATATATTGTATGCTATTCACTCTTTTGTTGACTGTATATACATCTATCGTTTTTTTATCACCTTTACTTTAAATTTCTTGCTTAGTATCTCATACCACACCCAGTGAAATACAATGCATGCACAGTCTGACACATTACTAACTTCTGAAATTCAGACCTTGCTGTGGAGAAATATACATTAAAAGCACAAGCACCTGTTACACTATGTAGATGTTTTTTTTTCTTTTTTTTCCCTGTCTTATCAAATTATTGACGAAATAATGAGAGGAACGGACCTTGCTTACCGTTACAGAAAACATTTAAAAGATTATCTAAAAAAATAGCAATATGACAGAGTAATTTGAAATTTTTACCATTATACTTATACTCCTGTAGTTTCCAAATGCCAATGTCATGACTTTGTGTAGATTTTTCATTTTAATACTCTGCAGTGTCTCCGTCAAGTGTTTTGCTAGCACATAAACTGAGAGCCAACTCATTTTATGTGTGCACTAATCTTTTGTTTACTTTCTAGATGCACGAGGCAATTCAAATGATTATAAGTAGTCTATTAAGTCTAAAGTTATTAATTATAAGTAAAATTACATTTTTTATAGAGTCTCTGTTGGTTAAGTATGCATTTGCTCTTGTTGCATTGAGACACAATTAGTGTTCTTTAAGCAGAAGGATTCATAATTTATTCAAAAAAATTAACTTTATAAATGAGTGACTGTTGGTAAATTAGCCAATCTAAAGTTAGAACATTAGGCCTATTGTTTATTATAAGTTTTACACTTGCTGTGTATTTAAACTCAGTATAATGTGATTTAAAAGTGTAAGCTTAATGCTAAGTAATTTGTCAGTCATTCATTCATGATTTTGTCCATCTGTCAAGTTTGACTGAAAACTGTTTTATTGCAAGATTTTTCATATTAAACTCTTGTAAAACTTCCCCTTAATGACTCATGAACAGAATATACCTAACAAAAGTATTTGCTAAACTTGAGGCAGAGATATAGGTTTTAAATTTATATCTTTGTTTCCCAATTTCCAAGAGTCAAGAATTCATCTTTATTGGTCACACTCCTTGGTTTCGGAAAAGACTACCCACCCATCCCTCATCTGATAAACATTAAAGCTTCTTGTGCTGCTTTCCCTTTGTCAGTGTGCAGCTTTGTCGGAACAACTTAACAGTTGGAGTTTTGCTCCTGGCACAGAAAAAAATGACACGGAGCTCACAGTGCCAGTGGAGTGTCTATCCACGCAAGTAGAGAGCTGAGCTGGTGTTTATAATAGAAGCCATCAGTTTGTACTGTTTAATGTGATCCTCTGCAAACGTCCATTTTCTTACACTGTATGAAACATCTCTGTTGGTTTTAAGAATTTTACATTTAAATACAGGTCCACAGATCTTTTATTTTGTCTTTCCAATCACATCAATCATTACCTTGTCATTACCCTCTAGCCCTGATTAAAATTCACAATCTGACCATGGTACCTCTGTTCTTATCCCTGTTCCTAATCTATTCTTTCTCCTTCTCTACCCCTCCATATGTCTCCCTCCTCTCCTCCTTTTTTATCCTAATCCATTTTCTTGCAGTGTCCTGAGGGGCTGAGACCAATGAAGGATGGCTCGGGTTGCTATGACTACTCCAGAGGTGTTGACTGCACGGATGGCTTCAACGGGGGTTGTGAACAGCTGTGCCTTCAGCAGCTTGTACCCCTCGAAGATGACCCCACTTCCAACAATGTTCTTATGTTTTGCGGGTAAGAATGCCCACTAGTAAGAACATTTCAGTCATGTGGAAATGAATTTCCAATGCTGAAAATACAGCCATGGGGATTTCTTAGTACACCCAAGAATTTAAAAGCTTAAAACAGCACTTAGCAACTACACTGTGAAGTAGTTACCTTCTGTACAACTTTATAACTCTCTAACGTCATTTTGAGGGAATTTCAGTGTACTCTTTTATTTATTTATTTGTTAAATTACTTTAGTACACTAAGGTTTGCAGATATTCATTGATCCCAAGGTACGTTATGGTCTTCCTCAGCATTTCAATCAGATTGAGGTCTAGACTTTGATTCAGATTAAACCAAGCTTCAGTTGTCAGACACTGATCTCGTCTTTAAGTCTAGAGTCCATTGGTGCACAGAGAACTTCGTGGTTGACTCAGGTTGACTGACAGGTGTGCAGGCTGAAAAGTCATTCCAAATCATCATTACTACCATGCCATTAATAATTGAAATGAGGTGTTTGAGGTAATTTGATTATTGCGTTTTACTAAAACATGGTGCTGTGCATATAGCCAGACATTTCTACTTTGGTTTCATCTGTCCAACAGATGTTGTTTCATAGGTCTTGAGGTTTATTCTGGAGAAACTTTGATTTACAAAGTTGTACTGAAATTGTATTTTAGAAAGATTATGTTTTCTTATGAAACCTCTTCAAAAAAGCCACACTTGAGTTTTTATGTTTTCTTTTTGTAAAGTGGGTGAGCATTGGACTCTCTGAACCTGGAAGTATTATGAGGAATTTCCTAGGAAATTTCTTTATAGAATCCCAAGGGAGTTTAAGCCTTAAAACTCTTATACTGTACATGTTTTCCTCATGTACCAAATATTTCTCACTGTAGATCAGTGATGCTGGTAACACATTACTTAGTAGCATGTTGCTCCTAATATGACCACTTTTTCAGTAACGACTAATCTAACACATTACTATTTACATACAGGTAATCAGATTAAAGTTGTTTGTTCAAGCCGCTGTGCGTTACTATTTTTGTAATTGTCTTACGCAAAAATATAATTTGGTACATGGCCGCAAAAGCATTAGCAAAATAAGTGACCAAGCGGTAAATATGGTTTTACATAACATCAAAAACACTGCTGCCGTCTTTTTCTGTCACAATTCGAAACAGCTGATTATCTCCTTTACGGTCACCATGTTTGTTTTGGTCTGAGCCTGAGTTTTCTACTCTGTAACTGTCCCTAGTGGAACTCTCCAGTAGTACATGTCCAAGACATGTCTTGTTGCTTCATAGTTACTGGTGTCAACATGAGGTTAAAAAGCAAGTATATTTCTGGCCTTAGCCTACTGTTAAAATGTATTTCCAATAAAGTGAGTATTGGCAAAACTGGTTAATGTTTCTATTTTAAGGCAGTGGGAAGTGCTAATGGCAGCTGCTGAAAGTAACTAATAAAGTAACCTGTAATGTAACTTAGTTACGTTTAAAATAAAGTAATCATTAAAGTAACTGAGTCACTTTTGGAAGAAGTAATCAGTAATCAGTAATTATATTACTTTTTCAAAGAAACTGTGGTAACAGTGCTGTAGATTGAAGGACTTCAAATTGGTTATAAATATAATAAGGCTCCTCAGGCACAGGAGCAGCAGTGGTAACTTATTTAAGTTCACTGCTGATGCTTTTCCCAGCTTGGAGTTTTGTTAACACACACATATGTTAAATGGCAGATTGCAATACAATGTACATACAGATGCTCCACTGCAGTATGGAGAGAATCTTACACAAACTGGGTGACTGTGGCTCAGTGGTAGAGTAGTTGGCTTGCAATCGGAGGGTCGTAGGTTCGATTCCAGCTTCCTCCAGTCACATGTTGATGTGCCCCTGGGCAAGGCACTTAACCCCCAAAATTTACATTGTCCTACCAAGCCATGTTGGGTGTCGGTGTATGAATGCGAGTGTGAATGGGTGAATGTGGCTTCAATGTAAAGCGCTTTGAGTGGTCAGTAAGACTAGAAAAGCGCTATATAAGTTCAGTCCATTTACATACCACTACACAAAAAAGTCCTAGCCACAAAATGTTTTCAGTATTTTTTATTTTTTTTCAATCTCTATCACATTGTATTTCACTTTTTTTATATAGTGCATTTGGAGCAATGCAACATATGTCCCATGCATGCATTTTAAATGCATTAGAGCAGTGGTGTCAAGGGCCAGTGTCCTGCAACCTTTAGAGGAGTTCCTGGTCCAACATACCTGAATCAATTTGTTAAATTGTCTTCTCAGTAGGCAGTTGGGTTATATGGTGTACTGTACTGACCTAATTATTAGATTTAGGTTTGTTGACTCAGAGAATTTCTAAAAGTTTCAGGACTCCGGCCCTTGAGGACTGGAGTTTGACACTGCATTAGAGTAACAGTATTGTGTTGATAATTTATCATGGTTTGAATTGTTATAAACCAGCAAACTGTTAATTATCTTATTTTTCTCTATAGGTGGTGCCACCTTCTAATGATCAGTTAATCAAACACATTTGATTAGCACCTTATGGCTGCTCCTTCACTTCTTAAAGCTTATCAAAGCAAAAAGGCTATACGCCAATGTTTTTCCATGGCTCTCTCTGAATGTCGTCTACTACTAGGGAACATTGCCTACTTGTTAATTAGTTTTAATGGCAACGTTTTAATTAAAAATGTCAATCAGTCTAATACCAATTCAGAAGTAAAAAAAAAAAAAGCAAAAATATGCAAACCCCGTAAATACTTCTATTCTTGTAATTTCTTCAGTTAATACATTTCTTTCATCTTAAAATAAAGTTTTAGTCTTCTATTTTTGTTTTTTAATTTTATGCACGTGAATTTCAAACATTTACATTTACAGTATTTTTTTTTTCATTTTCTGACATTATAATAAACCTTTCCTGTTGATGGATGGATTTTATTTCTTTAATGCCTGTGTATCCATGGATTTTTATTTCTTTAATGCCAGAAGGAAAAATTTTTTCTTACTTTCTTCAAACAAAGTACTAAGACTACACTTTCAAAAGATTTGATAAAGTCCAAGGTATGTCATGCTTCTTTAGCTTTAGCTATATTTACATTTAGCAATTTTGATTTGGCTGTTTAATCTCAAACAGGTTAACTCTGAACTTTTGAGTTTAAGGGAGGCACATGATTGGGTGTATTTTGAGGCAACACCTCAAATATACCGTTTCCTTTTGGGACATTTTGGTAGATTCAAGAGAAGCCGCCAATACAGTAGTACTGGCAGAATGATGGGCTGCACCAAGTTTGATTAATCCTTGTTCCAAGCTTACTCTAGTGTAGCCAGCATGTGAAGACATGTTCATTGTTCAAGAAATGAAGTACAGAATGTTTTTATCAACTCAAAAACCACAACAAAAGTCAATGTGAAGATCCTGACTAAAGCTTGTGAGAGGATGTCATTTTTCATAAGGAAACGAGTCCCACTGACATGGAATAAACGGAAGTAGCCATTACTCCTAAACATTAAATTCTCTAAGGAAAAAAATACCTAAATTTTGCAGACAAGTACGGTGGTCAGTTGGTGACAGATGAAATCAAGAAAAATAACTTAAATAGAGTATATAGGGAAATAGAATAAAAAATAAAAAGATTCAGGACATCACATTGTATGATTTAAAAATCCATCCATCAATCCATTTCCTGAACCACTTATTCCTCAAGGGGTCACGATTTAAAAAATGTATTTTTATTTTTATTATGGTTCAGAAACTATTTGGTCAGTAACAAATGTTCACTCAAAGAAAGATTTTTCTGAATTTCAGGAAAAAAAACGCCCTCTCCACTTTTTGAAAAAAGTGCTCATACACACTCTCAGGATGATTGACAATTAGGAGGACCAATAGTGCAGATGATCGACCCAGAAGAAAAAGATCCTCCGCCATACCTTTCAATACTTTGTAATGTAACATTGGTTAGCAATAACAGGGGCCAAATATTTCCTGTATGTCTTCAACAGGTTTGCACACACCATAGCTGGTATTTTTGGCCAATTTTTTCATGCAGATCTTCTCTAGAGCTGGGGTGTTTTAGGGCTGTCATGGCCCTATTCATCCTTTCCTGATTTATGTTGTGAACCAGTCTTAATCATGTGAAGCACCTTGATTTGCCCTGTGTTGAAAGTGTGCTATACAAATAAAATTGCCTTGCATTGCCTTCCTTAATATGATCTGTCGTCCTGTCACCTTTGCAGAGAAGCAGCTGCAAAGCACAATGTTTCCCATACTATGTTTCACAGGGATCCAAATCAGCATTCTTCACTTTCCAAACATGGCAAGCTGCATTTACAAACTTTAGACCGGCACGTATATGTGCTGACTTAAGCAGGGGGACCTGTCAATTGCAGCAGGACTTTAATCCATGATGACATAATGTGTTACTAGTTGTAACCTTTGTTACTGTGGTCCCAGCTCTGTTCAGGTCATTGACAATTCTTAAGATCATACGTACCCCACAAAGTGGCGAATTAAGAACCGGTTCCGACTTAGAGCGGTTTAAACAGAACATTTCCATTGGAACTGTACGCTTCCAATGTTATCATTTCTTCATCACAATTCTCTTAATTTCGGCTTTACTGAGTTATGTTAGAATTACATCACACTCTCCAAAACAAATCAGCCCTTCCGATGAGCAGCATCATGGAAAGGAGGAAGCAATCTAACACCTGTCTCCTTTACACCAAAGGAGATGAGAATTCTGTGGTGTGTAGTCTGTGCAGTGTTGTAGTATTGTGCAAATACCAGTTACCTGCTAAAACATTTATCTACACAGCATGAAACTAATTACCAAGAATGTCATGTTTGAAGACCTGCATACAAGCGCTACCGTAGGTAATCAAACAAGCTCCTCTATGATCTCTATTGACAATGACAAAGTTCATATTTTGTATCTTGAATTAAAACACAATCGCCTTACAAGTTTGTGCAGCAGATTTATTCACATTAAAAGCTAAGTTACTTACAAATATTTTACAGTCTCATGCATTATAGATGATGATGATAATGACAGAAACAGACAACCCGACATAGAAAGCTCTTAGGCAGCTAGCCTTGACATCAGCTCAAATTGCTCCTTTCATGCTTGCTGGTCAGGTTTGTGGTGTTGTTTGTCAAGTTACACAGTAAAAAATTAACAGTAATATTTTGGAGATTTAGCCTGTCATCACAGAAAAAAAAAAATCATTTTTCACTGGCATATTTTCACTTTGTCATTCATATCGGTATGAATGTTTTATATTTCCCAACTAAAGATTTAGTTAGCAAGCTAAATATTTTAAAGCTAACTTTACAAACGACACCTAATATACAGGGAGTTAAGTGAAATGAGAAGATTCAGGAACATCACTGTCCGGTGACCATCGTTATGGTGAAGGGGTTACATCCCATCTCTACTGTCGAGCGAACCCATTTTCATTGGGTGGTCTAGCTAGTTTACATTTTATTCCATATAGCATATCTATGTAGAACTTTAAAGTGTAAAATAATGTGATAAGTTTTTTTTCTGATGGCTATTTGTACATTATAAGTTATATGTTAGATTATAATTTGTTGATTTTATCCTAACCATCATAAATATAGTTGAAAAATTATTTTAGGGCCATGGTGAAGGTCTTAAAGTGGAGGTATCATGCTTCTTCCAGGCACACAGTTCCATTCTCTAGCACACTCAAATGAAAGTTTTACCCTAAATCATTCTTAAAATCCCATATATATCAAAATCCATCTTAAAGAAATTTGCCTTCTCATCACTTCTGTATTTGACTCCTTGATATTCGGCTGTGCCGCTCTAAGCCCTCCTACCCTTTGTGAAACTCCCTTTGCAAAAACGTCATATACCGGCTATTATCACAGCATGCGAAGTGATTTGCACAGAGATAACAAATATTTTTCGGCCTAGGATTGTTTCCAAAGATGAAGTCCAAACTCTTAGCCTTACAATTAGTGTAAGCTAACTATAGTAGCTGCTAGCTGCTCTAGACTACCAAGGATGAGTGGGGAGGGGAGGGCAGGGAAGGGGGAGGACTCCAGGCACAGTGGCTCAGCTGCTGAGTAAGCTACATCAGGTAGGAGGAGGAGATGGGTGAAAAAGGGGGAGCATGCGTTTCAGCACGCCCAGTAACTAACAGCAGAGTCTCAAGGATTATTAAAATATAAGCGGATGAGTGAAAGCAACACTTTAGCCACGTTTTTAATGAGGAGATAACATGTTTTTAGAATGTTACATGTCAAAAAGTCAATTTTGCATAATACCCTCCCTGTGAATTGCAGAAATCCATGACCATCATGTTCATGTTCTGTCTTGTTCAGATATAATTTTGGGGATTTTTTTTAATGCTATAGTAATAATAGTAATAATAATGATACATAAATAAAGACTGTGTGTGTGTGAGTGTGTGTGTGTGTGTGTGTGTGTGTGTGCGTGTGTGTGTGTCTGTTTGAACATGTGGACAGGTGTCTTTTTATACAAATAACGAGTTCAAACTGGTGCCATTTATAGAGTGGATGAAGAGCTTTTTTCAAAATTATCAAGGCTGCAAGGCTAGTATTCATTCTTGTTTGTAGGTGCTGAATACTTATTTTGTGCACCATTGTGCAAAAACACTTATTAAAAAAGCAAAAAAAAATATGATTTCTTGGATTTTGCTACATTGTGGCTCTCGTTGTGGAAGTGTACTGTATCTATGATGAAAATTACAGACATTTCTCACCTTTTCAAGTAGGATAATTTCCACTCTATACTTCTGGGTATGGAGAGAAAATAGACTCACAGTATATGTGTGTGCGTAATACCTGATTTGTAAATTATGCCAGCCTTTTGGTGTGTAACTTTGAGAACTTGAAAGTGTTTGGAAAAATGGACACACAAATACAAAAAAATTACATGTACAAAATCTATTTACAGAAACACAATTTCAAATTACACTAACAGCTCCTAAGCATGCAAATCATAAAGTATGTATGCACCAATCAACTGATACACACAGACAAACCCACCTTTATGCACAGATCAGAGTTATAACTGCACAAGGAGTTTTTTTAGACTCATTTCATGTCTAGAGGTTTGAGCGTACATGATGAATTTAAATGCTTGTAGAATGCTGGGTCCTGTGAGTATTCTTATCACTTTCCCGCTAAACGTTATCCAACTGTATTACCACATTAAAAAACAAGCGGGGAAAAACTCGAAATACACTCAGGACTAGACACAAACACAAATGAGTGCATCACAACATCAAACTTACCTTCTTACGAACGCACACACGGTCAGTCGCTTGGCTGCTTTCCAAGGCTGCCAACATCCACACCTGTGGTGCACTCACAACTGCATGGGAAATCCTATACTCTACCAATTTCTACACAGTTTCGAAGCAAATGATTTAATATTCAAGATAGAAAACTGTGTTTCAATTTTGTGCCTATAATTTCCAGACTAAAAGACTGGATTTCAAAGTAAACAAATTCAGATTAGGTTTTTAATAAAACAATTTTTAAAGTTGAGAAATTTTTTTTACATTTGAA
Organism: Apricaphanius iberus; assembly: GCA_028564705.1. NCBI lineage: Eukaryota > Metazoa > Chordata > Actinopteri > Cyprinodontiformes > Aphaniidae > Apricaphanius > Apricaphanius iberus. The sequence continues at coordinate 752,263 of JAPXFQ010001818.1, forward strand.
TAACATAAATAGCATTCTAACTTCTTAAAATGTAGTAATTTTGCCACAAAGTGTTGCCCATACATGTATATTTACACAATGTTATAATTTTAAAAAGTGTCATTGTAGGGAGGTCATATAGGAATGTGGAGGCCACACAAACTACTGAGCCTTATTTTGACTTGTTTTGATGACATTGCATTAAAGTTGGATCAGCTTGTGTTTTTCCACGTTAATTTTGAGTGTGACTCCAATTCTAGACATCAATGGGTGATAAATTTTGATTTCTAATGTTAATCTTTATGAGATTTCGTTGTCTGCATGTTCAACTATGTAAAGAAATACATATTTAAAAAGCATAAATAAATCATACAGAACTAGGATGTATTATTTTAGTGTTCCCTTTTTATGGGCAGTGTATCTGTATCAAACAGGGCATCTTCCTGCTAACCTTCTTCCTGCCTTTTTTTTTTAGATCATCTAAAACATTTTCTTCTCTGAACAAGACCTTTCACCTTGTGTGTGTGTATGTTCAGATATGGTGCATTCCACTGACAGTTGTGTCTCGTCCGCAGGTGCGTCCAGGAGTACAAGTTGGCAGGAGACGGGCGCTCCTGCCTCCTGCAGTCAGAGAACTGTGAGGGACCAAAATGCCTGAGGCAGGATGTCCGCTTCAATGATACTCTGTTTGGTGAGATGCTGCATGGATACAACAACAAAACGCAGCAAGTCAACTTGGGACAGATATTCCAAATGACATTCCGGTAATTTATGTACAAATACACACATGACATTAGCTTCAAATGTTGCTCATTGGTATGTTTTTTAAACCACATGACAATTTGATAAATTTATCTGCCTTCAACTTATTTGGATCTTATATTACCTTAACTTTCAATCCTTTGTTACTGAAAACAAAACAAATAAAACACAACAGAAAACATTATTTTTAAAATATCTGCTGTTAACATTGTAACTATTTTTCCTATTCTGAACAAAATGTGTAAAATTATTTTTTCTCTAGCTTGTGAAGAATATTGAAGAAGCTCCAAGAGTCATTCACCTGGGTTAGTTTTTGAATTGCAGCCTTTTTGCTTACACATATGTGTGTAGCGTTCTGGAATTTGGGCGATAGAGAGTGAGAAGTGTATAAGAGAGGGATAGCTGAGTGAGGATTGAGACTTATCCTGTGGCAGTTCTCCTTAAACCGTCAGCCTCCTGAAGATCTGGCACACTGTGATAAGTCACATGCTGTCTGTAATGAAAAGCATAATACAGAACGATGATGAGGGACTATCTATGCATGAATGCAATACACACAGAAAAATATGATCAAACCATATCTCACAGTAGTTGTATATCTTTTACTCATTCCATTCTGTCTGTTTCATTCCTCTATTACACAGGTTTTATATGAGTATTTATTTTAGTGTTGCTATCATGTTATGCTTCTCAACACTTCTGCCTTGTGGGTCACTGTGTCTCAGCTCAGCTAATAAAAAAATAATAATAGAAACCTGCTGATACCATTATCTACCTGCTCGAGGTCCTCTGAGTCATAGTGACATTACACTGTAATGAGACACAGAACAGTTTCTGACATCCATCCATCCATCCATCTTCTTAACCGCTTATCCAATTCAGGGTCACGGGGCAGCTGGAGCCTATCCCAGCAATTATCAGGCGTTAGGCAGGGTACACTCTGAACAGGACGCCAGTCTGTTGCAGGGCCAACACAGAGAGACAGACAACCATTCACACTCACATTCATTCCTAGGGACAATTTAGAGTGATCAATTCACCTATCATGCATGTTTTTGGACTGTGGGAGGAAGCCGGAGTACCCGGAGAGAACCCACGCATACACGGGGAGAACATGCAAACTCCATGCAGAAAGACCCTGGGCCGGGATACGAACCCACGACCTTCTTGCTGCAAGGCAACAGCGCTAACCACTGCGCCACCGTGCAGCCCCAGTTTCTGACAATGAAAGTGAAATTAAAAAATTCCTTTTTTTATAAAACTGACTACTTTTTTTCTTGATGGATTAATATTCTGGGAGGCATTAATTGTGTTTGATAAAAAACAAAAAACAAACAAAACACTGAATTAAAAAAATATTAGCAATTGCCTTTGAGAAAGATGCATTATAGCTTTGGTTTAAAATGTGAAAATACTACAATAGTCACATTTCATATTTCACTTTGCAAAAGTACTCTTGAACCACAGAGACACCATCAAAAACATATTTCCTGTCTTTGGGAGAAGAAGCACTACACTTTTGCCAAGTGGTCCACAGTGTTCTTCTCACACACACGTAAAAGTTTAGCATTTAATTTTGAATTCAAGCCCCATCATCTGGAAAAATATGAATAAAGTATGTATTCTAAGGTATCTGCTTAAATGCAGTGTGCTTATCAAGACCAAAATTAGTACAAGCATTGAAAAGGAAAACTCAGTCCACTCAAACCTGCCCTCTGCTGACAAGCTTTATGAAAGATTCTGATTTCAGGGTTCTTCCTGGCTCAAATTTAGACAGAGATTCTACCATCCTGACCATGCGCCAACACATGCATGTATTCTTAGCATTCAACTGACTCACAGGCAACATATATTTTTTTTAGTTAAGCGTTTTAATAAGAATATGACAATTATCATGTTAAAGTATTCTTTTATTAAAACAATATACATACAAAAATAAGGTGCCAACTTTAAACTGAAAGTGCATTAAGTTGTGGGGATTTATCTACACAACTTATAGCCAGACACAGAGTACAGTGCTTTTGGCATGATTAGCTGTATGCCTTCCTCAGTATGCCTGAACGCAAGGGCGTAGGTTTGTTTTTAAAAGTGCTGGGGACAAGAGGCTAACCATAAACATGAGTTTGGTTTAGAGATTGCTGGGGACAGTTATTAACTATTCATAGCCTATACTCTGTTTCACATTGTCATCACTGTAAGCACTGGAGGGTATCAACAGGTATTGAAAATCACATCTTTATTCAGTTAATAACAGTTGAAAGCCAACATTGGGCGTTTTGTTTCTCAAATGGCAGAAATTAAAATCCACATATATCACAATGATGGCAGATTTATACGTATTCACCCTATAAGAATATGCACAACAATAAAAAGCATTCCCTTTGCAACCTTTGCTGTTTTTGCCTGTTCTGTGCAGAGGAACTTAAACTTTAATTTACAGTTCGGAGTCTTATAGAACAGGTACCTGTGGCTAATCCGCTGTTTCAGGTGGACATATCAAATCTTTTTCTGGGAGCGCTGGATGCTGAGATAGTGAGAATAATCTACATTCAGCGCAAAGTTGAAGGGATTTTCAGACATGCTCTCTCCACACAATGGAAAGTGGGAGTCAAGGAAAAATATTATACTAATATTTTTTCACCCATCCACAGTAAACAAACTTCTGCCAGACCCACGACGTTTGGATTATGTATTTTTTGTTATTCTTGAAATGTAACCTGCAATATTGCAGAATGTATTGGGAGCAGATAGGAGTCTGTAAAAATTGAAAGTAGCATCTGCGCAGAAAGAAAACATGACGGTGTGCACGGTAGTAGAGAGGAGTATATACTGTTGAACTACACATACTTGTTTAGCTACTCTTCCCATTTAATAAATAAAAATTTTCTTCATGTTTCCCAGTTCATTAAACAGGGGGAGAGCTCTCTATATCAACTCGAAAAACTGTTCAGATCCACAAATATGATCGCATTTGTAATCTGCAGTACTTTATTTAGAAAAATTGCCTTTAATTTCACAATTGACTGGATCCCGCAAAAAATGGGTAATACGCCGAAACAATCCCTTCACAGCGCTCCGCGGCTGGTGTGAACCAGGTGTCAGGTTTGGTGGGGACAAACCCGTCATAAAAAGTGCTGGGGACATGTCCCCGGTTAAAATTATGCATATATCTGAGCCAGGTAAATTGATACAGCCACTGGCTCTGTCTGTTACACTAATTTGTCTGCACGGTTTCACCTGGATTCCTGATTCTGCTTCTCGTGACGTCGCTTTTTAAAGGAGTGGCTGATTTTCCCAGACATGTCTGCAACGCTAAAAACAATTAACATTACTCTGATACGGAAGATTGGATATAAAAAAAAAAACATATTTACCTGGTTGAAGAGCCGAGAAAATCAAGACGCTGATAGCACCAAATGGCAGGAAAACCCCATTTTTTTCAGTCTATGGGAAAAAAAAACAAACACGGTTTGATCTTCGGGGCTGCACATTGGCGCAATGGTTAGCAGGTTGTTAGAAGGTTGTGGGTTCATATCCCAGCCCAGGGCCTTTCTGCATGGAGTTTGCATGTTCTCCCCGTGGGTTCCCTCCGGGTACTCCGGCTTCCTCCTACAGTCCAAAAACATGACTGTCAGGTTAATGGATCACTCTAAATTGTCCTTAGGTGTGGGTGTGTGCGTGGTTGTTTGTCCTGTCTGTCTCTATGTGGCCCTGTGATGGACTGGCTACCTGTATACGCCCTGCCTCTCGCCCGTTGACAGCTGGATATAGGCACCAGCCCCCCCCGCGACCCCTTGAGGAACAAGCGGTTCAGAAAATGGATAGATGGTTTGATCTTCCTTTTCTGTAGTTGCTTCAGCTCTTCCCGGTGCACCACTGCTGATACAGCGCCCCCATAGTGGTGCACACTGTAACTGCAGTTAAAATAACATCCATATAGCCTGGGGCAGAGCGATATCAGGTTGGGGTGGCACAAATTACCTGGAGGCGGCCGCTACGCAAATTTGAATGCCTGAAAAACCCTTGATTTACCAGTGCTTGATTGGCTAACACTAGAAGACCCAGGATTTTTTGCTCTACCTATAAAGCCCACAGGTAAGCCGAAAGGCTGGATGGCCCCCTGTGAACCCTCCTTTTGTTATGTAAACGGGGCAATCACTGGGACACCACAGGAGGGGGGATATGCAGAGCCACTTCACTCAAAACACCTTGACATAAAATGGGGGAGGGGGACAATCAGGTAGGAGCAGGATTGCTAACTGACTGTCTGAGCAGAACATATGAGCTGAATCAAAATGTAATATATGTAGAAGGATGTAGACGTTATCAGAACCCTACAACACTGGGCTTCCAACATCCCCACCAGACACATAAGAAAAGTAATAGAACAGAACCACATCAAATAAAGCACTCAAAATCTGTGGTAGCCCCACTAGTCATTTACAGAATTGCTCATCAAGTTGATATCTGTACAAGATTTATTTTATGTAACGTTTTTTTCAAACTGAGATACACCCGAAACACATTTGATTTGTTATATTTAAGAATTTGTACATTGTTTTTGTCTGTTTTGCTCTTTCCCTCTATTTTCTCTTTTCCTGTCTCTCCCTGTCTCAACTCATAAAAACCAGACTGACTGTTGCTGTTTGCCCACACTGTGATGTTATGTTATGTCAAAGATATGATATTATATGTCTGATTTCAAAATATCAGTTATGTATTTGAGCAGTGGAAATACTCTGGAAATGCTAAGTTCCATTCGACACTGTACTGTTGAACATGCACGGCAAATGGAGCATGTGGACTGGTTCATGGCCCTCCCTGAACTAATGGCATTTATTGCTATTGTTATCTTGCGGGGGCTGACCAAGGTTCCATCACTGCATGACTGCTGGTCAGCAAACCTGGGAAACCCCCAGATCATGGCAACTATGTCCCGAAATCGCTTCCAAGAAATCATGCAACACCTACGCTTTGACGACAAGGACACCCGCAGTGAGCGAGCAAAGACGGATAAGTTTGCTGCAATTTCCGGTGTGTGGGGTTCGTTTGTCACCAACTGCATCACATCCTACAACCCTGGTCGATTGCTTCGGCTACAACCTTCAACACCTAGCCCTGGGAAAAGAGCAATGTGTCAGGTTAAAAATCAGTGTAAAAGCAATCATGCCACTCTGCGATGTATAGGCTGTTACAAATACACATGTGGCAAATGCAGAAAGGAGACGGCTTGGCAGTGCATGGATTGTGAGTGATTATTGAAATGTACTCACCTCACTCATTGTTACATACTGTTTAGTTTTCTCTGTGTGCTTGAAAACTCAAATTTCCCTGAGGGAGTCACCCCAAAGGGATCAATAAAGTTTTAAGCCTAAGTTCTAAGTCTCACTCACTTCCACTCTCTAACACTGTATCCTGATAATACTTTTTTATTATTATTATTATTAGTAAATATCATGAAGGCCCAGTTGGGATAACCCCAGATTTTGAGTGCTTTATTTGATGTGGTTCTATTCTATTACTTTTCTTATGTGTCTGGTGGGGATGTTGGAAGCCCAGTGTTGTAGGGTTCTGATAACGTCTACATCCTTCTACATATATTACATTTTGATTCAGCTCATATATTCTGCTCAGACAGTCAGTTAGCAATCCTGCTCCTACCTGATTCTCCCCCTCCCCCATTTTATGTCAAGGTGTTTTGAGTGAAGTGGCTCAGCATACCCCCCCCCTGTGGTGTCCCAGTGATTGCCCCGTTTACATAACAAAAGGAAGGTTCACAGGGGGCCATCCAGCCTTTCGGCTTACCTGTGGGCTTTATAGGTAGAAAAGCCAAATGGCTGCTCTCTGGTAGTTCTAGTGCTAACAAACTTGCGTGGTCTAATACGTCATAGGGAATGTAAGAACAGTATATGATGAGCTGAAGGCTTCTATAAAGCAAATAAAGCTTTCAAAAATATATCAGCAGAGCTAATTACTTCTGTGCCACACTGACCTGATGCTATAAATCAAGAAAATTTAACCCTGACCTGTGCTATACATTAATGGTATCTAGCCTATACTTGTATAGCACTGTATCTAGTCCAGAGGACACCAAAGCACTCACATTACATTCATTCATTCACCCACACACTGGCAATGGCGGGCTACATTGTAGCCACAGCTGACCAGGGGGATACTGACAGAGATGAGGCTGCCAAATATCGGCGCCACTGGGCCCTCTGACCACCACTTGGCAATGTGGGTGTAGTGTCTTGCCCAAGGACACAACGACAGAGCAGGAAAGAACTTGGTTTTGAACTGGCAACCCTTCACTTACAAGACGAGCTCCAACCTCCTGAGCCATGGCCTTATATTAAAAAAATATTTTCAGTAGCTGGGCTTTCTTTTTTATTGCAGGTGTATAATACCTGGGTTCCTATGAGGAAGTGAATATGTCAGTTTCATTAGCTGTAAAACAACATTTATCCAAATGAAAATAAAAAAAATGCTTGAAATTCACTTGGTTTGAACATAAACTATTTATTATTGAAATAACGTATCTTCTATTACATTTTCTTACTTATTGAAATAAAGTGCATAAAATGCAAAGAAAAGAACGTCATACCCTAGAGTAAAACATATTGGTAAGTAAATTTTTATTTGAGAAAAGTGCCTCCAGTGCTCGATATAAATGTATTAGAAGGATGATGAAATAATAGGATTATTGAAGTATTAAAAAAAAAATCTTCCAGCTGTCTAAAAATGGTTTAATGTGAAGCAGTCATTTAGAAGGATGATGAGCAAAATCAGACATTCAACTCTGACAGTATATTTTTTCAACAAATTTTAATCCAGCCAGGAAGGTTCTGACCTAAATCCCTCTAAAAACTAGAACTCGAGCTAAACTCTGCAAAGAATCCCTCAGAAATACCCAGAATGAATATTATTACGACTATTAAAAAAGGGGGAAAAAAACTAAAACGATAGGGGTGAGGTAAGGATAAAATGATTGCTGGTTTTACTTGCCAAAATGACAAATGTTTCAACTGTTACCATTTTAAAATTAACTTACTAATAAAACTGAACTCAGCTATTGAAATACTATCTCTAGCTATAAATCTCTTGGTGCCTCTGTACTACTGGTGCAAGTACAACAGGAATTCACGTGTAGATTTCTGAGCATCAAAGAAACACTTCAGTCTTTAGTGTGGATGTATTATGGATTTTACAGCTACACCGAAAGGCTTTTTGAAAATGTTTTTTTTTTGTCAACACTGCATGTAGAATGAAAGGACACTGGTGGTACTAGGGTTATTTCCTTCTACCAGCTTTCACTAAATAAGCTAACTTTCAGCATGCATATGAACTCTCATCAGCTGATTGTGAGTGGGGAAAGGCAATTGTTAAACAACTAAGAGACCTGGAAAGCACAGAAACATACCATCTTCAACGTTGCAATTTACCTGACAGTCTGACCCAAATGTACAAACTTTACCCCATTCTTTGTGTAGCTAGAGTGCACTGATGAATAGCAGATGATCTGAAGGATTGATACAGCAAGTGGGATCAATTAACATTTAGTTGTCATAGGAACACCGCTTTGGCTTTTTGTTAAACATCAAAAGTTATTTCAGCAGATGGCATACAGTCATATTTCATAAATTGGAATATCCATTCCCATAATGCTTGTTTGTCAAATTAAAAGTACTTTTGAAAATAACAACCTTTTTACCAGGTGTTAATCATACTTTTCACTAGGCCCTCATTTTCATATTACATTCTTTTCATTATTTTTTTATTGATCTTGTGGGGAAAAACCCCCAAAGCAAAACAAACAAAAAAAGCATCCAAACTTACTTTTAAATGGTGGGTTCATCCTGATGTTCTGCAGATAGAAATCAGATAGTTACATATTACCTAATTTAATAAATACCTCATGTTTGACTCATTGTATAGTTTTTCAAACCATAAAAGTGTTAACTTTTTAGCACACATTTCTCAAAACATTGTAGCTTTCACATCTTTGTTTTGTAATTGTAATGACCCGTTAACCCTTTTTTTTACATTTTATTTGTTTTGACATTTTGAAGTTTGCTAATTTTCTTTGCACTTTGTTGCTTTGTATATTCTGACTTTAATTTCTAATTAATTGCTTAAGTATATACTTTTTGAATATGAAACCCATATTATCGTATTAGTGGATTAAATAAATTGCAAAAATTTAGTGGAACACAAAAACACTGTTAAAGTTGGCATTGTTTTAGGTAACTGACTTGGCTTTTTATCAGCGTGTACAAAAGGAACACATGTCAAGAAATGCCTCTAAAGCATTGATAGGGATAAGAAGATGGAGTGGGAATTGTTATTTTTGATCACCTTAAGAGCTGTAAGCTAAACAAGCCTTGACATCCATCTTTAGAGAATCTTTTTAAACATGATTGACAGGTCCAGAGAGTGATATGGGAAAAATCCTTAGACCAAACGTTTTCTAATGTTTCACAGGGTTTAACCAGTTGGGAACTACCTCTGATACACTGACAGGGCACAGTTTGAAAGATTAAAGAATGGCACAGTTAGAGATTTTAACCACGGGAGAGAGACAGTCTTGATCCATTTGCCCTTAAGCAGTGGGGAGCACAGTGGCTCCTTTGCCTCTAGACTGTGGGTCTGTATGCCAGGTCAAATAAAACTGAAAAAAAGAGAGTTATACTGAAACCAGAACTGAAATGAGCTTTTATAATCACCAGTTTTGAATTCGCTTAACATCTTGGCAGCCCTGATCTATCTATCTATCTATCTGTCTGTCTGTCTGTCCGTCCGTCCGTCCGTCCGTCCGTCCGTTTGAATTTTCATTCCACTGAACTTTCCAAGAACATGCTTGGACGGGACACCAAGCCTCCTGAGCAGACCTTTTGCCACTTAAGTAGCTTGTTGAGGGCGTTGTTCACTGGTTACCCAGCAGTCAGTAGTCTCCTTTTCACACAATGTTGTAGTCTGTAACTTTACAGTTCTGTATTTTTATTTTTTATTTTTTTTATTGGTTATGAAGAAACTTTTAATCTACTCAGAAACCTAATTTTGGAATTGTTTTAGCTATAAGACAGAATTCATAAAATGTGAATCATATATTAATTTCTATTTTTGAATTGAATACATAGGTTTAAAAATATATTCTCACTTATTGAAATGTATCAGTGTGATTGAATCTTGAATATGCACTTGCAATTCTAACATGTGACTCAGAAAATGTTATACTTCAGTTATTACGGTCAAGGAAGTCTGATGTTTCCTTACAATCAAGGTAATGGCTGGTAAATATAGTTGTTGGATGTCTTTGAATATATTTATTGAGTACCGCATCAAACTGTGTCTATTTCCTCCTACTAAGCATCAAATGACTACTCAACCACAGCACTTCAACCACCCTTCTCTGGCTTTATAAATTGGTCATTTGCTGTGGTTATTTATCGTTCCATGAAAGTTGGGTACATTTTGTCCACTGAGAGACTTCTGTAATTTACAGAGAACCGCATGTTCTCTTTCTCATCTCGATGCTCCTAACTTTATTACACCTTTGGAGTTTGCACCTGCTCCTTGAAGCACGAGCAAATTTCCATACTAATTGTGAGATGCACACACGGCTGTACTTGCATATTCCCTTGCAGTTAAAGACGCACACTACTGATTGCGGGCAGATGAAAGGCAAAATCCTCTTCCAGGCTGGTTTGGCTGCTTCGATAAATAACGCCCATATCTTGGGGTAAAATGTATTTGAAACTAAGTGCAAGGAACATAATACAGACTGATGATAATGAGTGAATCAATTTTACTCCATTCTGAGGTAAAAAAATATTGTTTATTGAAAATCAGCAGGTATTTTCTAGGCAAAAAAGCATTTTTTTCCCTTAACAAATTAATTTCATTCATTTGGATATTAAAAATCACATTTTTAAATTATCATTGTAAGTCTAACCACACAACCCAAGCACACATGAGTTTAATACTTGACTCCCAGTGCTGCTAATTAAACATGTGTATTACAGCATGTCATCTCACTTAAATCCTTATCCCACATTTTTTAAATCCATGGTGTCATTCGTCAGAAGTACAAAAGCTTTGTCTTCAGAAACACTTGCTCCCATTAGATTCCACTTCACACTTTGTGTATTTATAGCGGCACTTTGCTGGTTTTACTCCTATTTTCTGCACTTTTCTTCACAACATCTTTGAAATGCAGATGTAACTGTTATTTCACAGCCCCCCCACGTCTTTTTTCCCCCTCTCGCCTCAGCAGTATACCAATTCCCTGTCACTTACCCAACACTTCAGTCCCCTGCATCAGCAGCTCAAAGAATAATTTTTAAATGATTTATATGAATTATATTATTTGTCACATCCCTTACTGTTTTAATATAAAATATTACACCTGATTTACCTCTGTTTTACATGCATTGAATTTCGTTACTTTCTCTGGGGTATGCTGTTAAGACTGTGAGGTGAAAGTTACTAATTGCTATTACGTAACGACTAATTGGGGTGCACTGGCATAAAATCTTATGATATTTCCACTCAGTGCCTGTGGGGCATCAAAAAGCCTCACGATTATACGTATTGTAATAACAACATAATAAAAATAAAAGTCTGTAAAGCAAAAGTTTTAAAAAAGCACACAACTGGCTGGCAACAGCCCTGTTTCTACTCAAAGTAAAGTCTGTCTCGCAAAGCACTGTCTGGTGACTATCACAACGTGATCTCTTCTTATGATACGTGTAAGCTGTTGTTATGGGTCCTGGCTATGAAGCTGTCGCCTTTTAAGCTTGAAATACAATTTGTCTATTTTTGAGACATATAAGTAGCATATATGTAGCAAATGAATCAATTAAGCCCTCTAGTCTGGCTAGTGTTGTCAGAAAATGTATCTTTTATAGTCCATAAGGATGAGGCTTCAGCCCCGATCAGCGTTTCCAAATATTTTATTACGGCCAGACCCTAATGCAAGAGCTGCTCTCTGGGCTACTCCTCTCCCACATCTATCAAGTCATTTCTGCACGTCTGGTTGAGCTGCTAGTGCCTTCTGTGTCAGATGTTGTCTTCCTTGTAAATTTAACCAATAAACAATGATTTCAGTTTGGATCAGAGTAGCTAAAAATCTTCTTCATTTACTCCCTGTGTCATATTTCCTGTTACTAATAATTCCTAATCAATAGATTGAAATAATCATGAAATAATTTTTCCCATAGCACTAGTCAGCAACACTCAGTCCAGATGGAGATGCATTGAAGAAACTCCCGCCACTTTTAAGTTGTTTATTTAGCCACATATTGGGTACTCACTAAAAGAAAGAATTTATAAAGTATAATAGAGAATGTATAAATAATTTGTGAACACTTTCACAATATTGTGACTGATGTACCATTAGTCGATAACGCTTTAATGTGATTCTAGTTTCAGACTCAGAATTGAGTTACATAATATCTAAGTCTTCAGACTGACATCGACTCAATGTCTGAGAGAGAGTTCCTGCTGCAATCTTTATTTAATGGAATCAGACCAAGTGAAATTAAGCTATTATGTATGCTATAGACGACAGCTCTGACACGTGATGTGGCTAATATTTATATTTTACCACAAAAGTTGGTGCTTGATTGATAAAACACTGACTTTTAGGGACATCTTGGTTTATGATTTATAATAATCTGGTCCTACTGTAGCTGTTGCTTCATATTATTAAGCACATGGATCACTTTAAGACATTTTTTTCATTTGTATAACCTTTATTTGTGGAAAAACAAAAAAGTAGGATGTTAATTATTTCAAAGATTTTGTCAAAACCTTGTCTCATTTTCGTAAACCCAATATCATGTATAGTTTTTGTCTCGTGAGCTGGTTGTATCATGTATAAAGCTGTGCCACCTCTACTGAGTCATACAATGCTATGAAAGCGTTTAAGGTTTTGGATGATTAAATTACATGTCTTAACTGGGATGTCAATACAAAAAAATCATATGTAAAATTATTATTGCATATTAACAGATTTCCATTGGAAATTATAGTTTGGATGGATATTTTATTTGAAGAAAAACATTTGCACAATGCTATCTAATTTTCCAAATTCCCATTTTAATTGAATGTTTGAATGCAGAGAACTAATATCTTGATTCTTCTGATTCTTGATTCAAACAGGAGTGATTGTTCCAACCAAGAGTTGGAGAGATGTATGTTTGAAAACAGTGGGAGCAGAGTGGCAGGTTGTCCATCAGTGTTGAGTGGAACATTTCTGTTGCTGTCATACAAATCACAGAATTTCTCTAATATACATACAAAGATTCATTACATCAAAAAACATATGAGAATTTAACTTTAAACATGAAACACTAGCTGGCATTAAACTTCTATTTCACTAAAGAGAGAAAGACATTTTACTGGGGCACATGGCAACATGCTGTGCCTACGTCTCATTGCCTAAGCATCAAATACCACAAAACAGTTTGAAGCTGGCATTTGACAGCCCCCCAAACAAATTGCTTATGACTCCCACTCAGCCACGTTTGAACTTTTAAATTTTTTTGCACAGTGTGGTTTTAACCCAAGAACTGACCCTACTTAATGGAGCCGGTAAACACTGACACCATAAACCACCACCTTCTAATGAGCAGCTGCTCTATCACCCCCCATCTAAGACCAGTAACACCTCTCATTTTAGGAGTTATAACATGATCAGAGCTGGTACCTTGGCCTATTTTTTTTTTCAGACAAGAGCAGGTAGCCCCACCTAACACTTTGCCTACAACCTATTTTAGAAACATGTTTTGTTTTTTTTTATATATCAGGAGGAAAGATTCCATGTTTTTTAGATGATTTGATGTTAATTGAAGGAGTCTTGAGGATGATCCTTAACTAGCAGAAGTAGGATAGAGAGGGATGAGATTTTATCCCGAGAGTCTCTTGTAAACTGCCACCTTTCATTCTTTAACATGTATAAAATTTTAAAAATGAAACAACAGTCTGTTTCCAAATAGTCTTCTATTTCCAATCTAATCAAGAAAGCATTTGCTACTCTTTTACTTTTACTTTATCCAGAACTGAGTGTTTTTTTCTTTTTCTTTTGAGAAAAGTTGTTAAGTAATAAAAATAGAAATTATTTTCAGAAGTCAATGATCCCCTTTGTTATCACTGAATATATGTTCTTTGATTCTGAACCATTATTCTTTTGCCTAAAATAATGTCTTTTTTCTTACCCTGACAAGTTCCTTAAATTATTGAAGTGATAATGAAATGGCTTAAACCAACACATTTTAAAGTATGATAGTAGCAAGTTGATTGATGTATCAACTTTAAAATAGTTCTATTTAAGTACCAATTAACATAAAAGACTTTTATAACTTTTCATTGTTCAGTTGTTCAAACGTTTAGCTAATGATAGTTACATTGTTTTGCATGTTCAAAGTCAAGAATATGTTTAAAAAAATAAACAAAGGAACAGAACACAAAGCTTCAAGTATGCAGCCAAAAGTCGCAGAAATTTGTAAGCATTATTTATAAAAAACAAACAAACAACAAAAACACAGAAATCAGTACTTGTATTTTGGCACCCAAGACAAAAATAATGATAGCATTTTTAGGTTTTGTTTAAATGTCGATATTTATATAACATTGTCTTTGGAGGTGGACGTCAGAAGAAAAGTTGTAGCTTGAGGTTGGACACCTCAGAGATAGGCGCCCTGCCCAAAGATTTATAAATGTCTTTGGCAAGCAAGTCTGTCTGTAATTTCTCACAACAGTGGATGGCTACTTGCAAAATGTTTCTTTTTTCCCAGTTGTAACTGGTTTGTCCAAAAAATTTTTAGCAAACTATGAAACAAGCTTCAACTTGCTTTTTCTTTAGTAGTGGAGTCTTGCACTGTGAATATGAATTTAATACAGTTTAACTAGTGCCATTAGGATGTTTTGCAGCAGAAAAAATATGCTTTTGTGAAGGCCTCTTTGCTTTTACTACTTGATCTCAATGCAATTTTTTCTTCATGAGAAATTTTTTATAAGCCATATTTTTTTTAAACCAGCTAATTAATATTGATCTGCACAAAGCACCAGCAATGCATTCTAAATCCTGACAGTTTTCAACCTTTTCGTTTAGGGGTCCATTGGGAACATTAATTGTACCTATTTTACCTATTATACAAGTTTGGGTTAGCCTAAATCCCATTGCAGCATGAAAAGCACGGTCACATAGTTTTGGATCACTGTGGTAAGTTTCTTGTCTTGTTAGCAGCCTCTGGCAGATTTTCGTTAAATGTTGCAGCAAAAACCACTACTTTATTAGGATTGTAACAATAGTCAAGCAAATTGTCTGACATTGGTTCAGTCTTGGACTTCTCTCTGTCTCAGTCTTGGTACTGCCTGGTCTTGATTATGTCTCAGTATAGGTACTTTTAATGACAACACTATTTACTTTCATCGATTTTTCCCACTTTCCCTGTGTTGAAAATCTTTAGGAATAGTAGCAGTAGAATTTTTTTGATTTTACTAATAAGCACCTTTACAACCATTTGACCTATTTTGAGGTGTTTTTTTTTTGTCAATGACACATTTTGTTTTCTGTTATAAACAATTAAAAGTCACAGTGGGGTGTAGACTATGTGGTAATACTGTTTCTGTTTTAGACATACATGTGACTATACCAAATTCTTTGAGTGTGAAAAGTACATTTTATAATTGCTGACCTGCTTTGAAAAGCAATAGAAATGTCAGTTGTGATTTATGATTCAGACATGCAACATCTTTAGATTTTCTGTCTCTAAAACATGATACAGTTTGAATTAAAAAAAAATGTCAGGAACCAGCAGAAGAACAATTTTTTTCAACAAATTTATTTTAATACAGAAAAGAAATTTGGAAATGAACATAAAGCAGTTCCAGCTACAAAAAATACAATAATCGAAAAGACAAAATCACTTGTGAAAGGCATTCTGTACAACCTCCTCTTCACTGTTCACCTCTAAAATGAGGATGACACCACCACATGAATAATTTGTGAATCTGGCAGCCCACAAGGCTCACAGGCATTCAGTAAACACAGTTTTGATTCCACGCTCCTTAGTAATTTCAGTAATTATCATCTCATTGGTGCATATGTGATAGCTTTATCTAGGGAGTTGAGTCAACAGATATCAAAAGGCAGCTTTTTCCACTAATAATACATACCCAAGAGGCTCAGTCTGTTGGGGTGAAGGTTAAATTGTTTAGGATTTCCGCTGTTTAGCCTAAACTTAAACATATAATATAATATAAAATAATATATAATTTTTTTTAGTACTTCACTTGTTTGATAGTTGTCAGGAAGACAATCATTTACAACATTCACATAGATTAAGTTACTAAAATAAGTAAATTAAGTAATAATTTGATCATGCAACTTTAAAGTTTCCTGCCATCAAAAAGAATAATTTGAATCACTTTGTCAAATCAAACTTTTGAGCAGATTAGATGACCAAATTAATAAAAAGGAAAAAAAAAAAAGTTGCCTTTCATTACGACTTTCCTACTGCTGTATTTTTATTGTCACCATTTTTGGATGGGTTTGAAATTGGTCAGGGACATAAAAAATGCAGAAACTGGTGAAAAAAAAATAATTATCTAGTCTAGGCTAAACAAAAGCTGTTGCAGAGTTAAGATCAAATAGAAACTGAGCCAAACACAGTTATTTGTGAAATGAAAAGAATCCCAAGAAGAAAGAAGGATTTTCAAAAGTGGTAACTGAAACAAGTAAAATTTCAAGTATCGAGGAATTATAGTTATTACAGATATACTTCAAGTAAACTGGTGAAAACTAGAACATTACGTTATCTGGTTGTGAATTAAAACTAAATGCAAAAATTAATTTATACCATAGATAACAGACACATAAAATGAACACAAAAACAAGATAAAAGTTAACAAAAAGATAGACAGAAACCATATACCAGCACATATTTTTTTATTTGCTCTGAGCTATATTCTTCCCTGAATGCTTTGATAAATAATGTAATATAATTACAAAAAAACTTTAGTGAGTTAAAAGGAGAAAACAAAAGAAAAAATACCAAGAAACAAAGAGATTTGCCTAGGGAAGTATAGCACTTTGCAATAAGAAGAACTTTTAGCAGAACCGTTGTCAGTTAATCTCTATATTTAGATATTCTAGAGGCAACACCTGGCTATAGAGGTGTCTAAGAATGCCTAATCGCCGATAGACTTACCCTTCCTGGGATCCAGGGTGACGCTCTGCCAGTTAGGTCTGGGTTTCTTTAAGCTGGACGACGATCGAGGCCTAACTCCATAGTTGTTTTCCCCGACGTTGGCATGGACTTCGCCGCCGGACATTTTTCTGTCTGTTCCAGAAAGGTCTAGCTTCCTTCCTTGCCATCATCCATCAAGAGGATGACACCCCTTGTGACTCCTCGGTCACTGTTTGCTGTCACTGCCTGCAGTTTGCTGATGGTTCTGCAGCTTGCTGGTGGTTCTGCGTCCTCCCAGCTCCTTTCAGCTCCAGCTCCTGATCCTGACTCACCTGAGGTCAGCGCCTATTGGAGCTCGGCAACTCAGGAAGACTTTGATAAGTTAATTCTTAAGTTTACAGATGATCTCAGTATATTGGATGCCATTTATGAATGGTACTATGAGTTTCTGTGGAGGAGAAGGCGAGCTCCAGCTATGGACTGCACTGATGTCGCTCAGGAGGTTCCACAATGTTCTCAAGTTCCTGTGCTGGTTCCACGACATTCCGAAATTCCTATACCGGTTCCACAACGTTCTCAAGTTCCTGTGTTGGTTCCACAATGTTCTGAAATTCATATGCCGGTTCCACAATGTTCTCAAGTTCCTGTGCCGGTTCCACAACGTTCTGAAGTTTCTGTGCTGGTTCCAAAACGTTCTCAAGTACCTATGCCATTTCCACGACATTCTCAAGTTCCTGTCCTGGCATCCCGCTGTTTGGGAGTTTCAGCCGGTCTGCCTGCATCGCACGAGGGGGTCTGGGCTGCCCCTCCCTGTCTCAACGCATCAGCTGCAGCTCCCATTGCTACGATCCTCCTGGCGATCACCGCAGCAGCTCTGAGGCCCTCTCTATCCGCCAAGGTGATCGAGGCTCCCGCTCTCTCCATCTGCCAAGTTGAGCAAGGCTGAACTACCCCGGCTCCCACACTCTCCATCCGCTGAGGTGATTGAGGTTGATCTAGCCTGGCTCCAGCGTTCTCTGTCCGCCAAGGTGACCAAGGCTTACCTACCCCGGCTTCTGCACTCGCCGTCTGCCGAGGTAATCGAGGCTGATCTACTACGGCTTCTGAGCTCTTCATCCACCGAGATGATTGAGGCTCTTGCTTCCTCCCTCCACTGCACTCCCTCCGCCAAGATTCCTTGGGCTGCTAATTGAACAGCTGCCGTTTTCCTTCGGCCTCTGCCTGGAGCTCCCTTTGTTTGTCCTCCAGCAGCTCTTCTTCGAGAGATTCCTAGTGGGATCCGACCTGCTGCTCTTCTTCGCAAACTCCACCGTCACCGACGAGGGGTTCCTCGTCATACTGCTGTTTCTCACTTCCTCAGGCGAATCCCTCGTCGCAGCCTTCCAGGCTTTCGCTGTGCTGCCATTAGGCATAATGGTTTGCCTCCGTACTTTTTCCCAAGACTGCTCTAGCCGCGCAGACGGCCTCCTAACCAGCCCAAGGGTCCCTTACGGCCATATGGCAGATAGGGAGAATAGACGTATCCTTCTGGAATTGTTTGGGAATTTTCTTAAGGACCTGATTTTGTGTGTTATCCTCGGGTTCTTCCCGCCATCCTGGGTCCCCCTCCTCAGTTCCTGGGTTGGTTGTTTTTTTGGTTGTTATTTGTCTGTATGCCAGGTAGCACACCTTTTGGGGGGAGTACTGTCATGATGTGTCTTTTTCGTCCCTGTTTTGGTTGTTTCCTGTGCCTCTAAGTGTTCCCAGCTTTGTTGGGTTCTCTAATTATTTCCCTCTATATATATTTTCTAGGGGTTTCACAATCTCGATTTTGTATCGAAATCGATCGAAATTGCATTACAACCTTACACATAGAAATCCAAAAGAGGATTGCGATCACCTCCTTCTCCTATATTTACTGTATGTCCTACTCAGACTCCGTGGCAACAGTTAGCAGGCGCCCATCTTTTTACTCAGATTTTCTCATCACCAGGAACCACAAATTGCATTTTCCCTAACAAGTAACTCTCAACAGTTCTCATACAGCTCACAACACCACCTGGTAGCATTTTAACTGTCTGTATTACATCCCCCATGATCAGAGCAAACGTCTACAGAGCACATTAGCTGATGCTAGCAAGTAACTATTGGCTAATCTAAAGCTCGACCACAGCTAGAATAGATGAAGCAGCAGGACCAGAGCTAAAGCCGCTCCTACTCTCAAATCCCCGGTGAGGAAATTTTGAGTTCCCGGTGAGTTAAGTCAACATTCATATTGTAAACAAGAGGACCGTTGTTAACTGCATTTTGCTTGGGCTGGACTCTGGACTGGAGCATTGCGTCCCCACTCGTTTTTCTGCAGTAACTATAAAAAGTCACTAGATGGCAGCCACTCTCTGTTACTAATATTTAAACAAGACTGTTACACTTTTGTTGTAAATAAATTATTACAATTTGACCATTAATGCCTAATACATTACACAAGAAGAATATAAATTGCATCACTTTTGTCTTCTAAAAAAGATTTATTGTACAAAATGTAATGAATAAAACCAATGATCACAGAGTAGTCCAAAAATTACATAGTAATTACTGTACTGTAAAAAAAAGAAAGTAAAAAAAAACAAAAAAAAACGAGAATTGCATTGAATCGTGACCCTAAAATCGAAAATCAAATCGAGAATTTGGAGAATCGTGACACCCCTAATATGTTCCCTGTTCTCCTCATGTTGTTGCGGTTTTGTTGTTGTCACTTTGTTGTCACTTGTTGTCAGTTACTTACTGTACCAGTCACGTCCATGCTCTAGTCTCCTATGTTCTGTTCTCGAGCGATCTTTGGATCTATGAAAAGTAAGTTTTCAGCACCCCAACCTGTAAACACTTGAGTCTACAGCACCCTCAAAACATGTCAAAAGTCAAATATTGAAATAAGATTGCCCTAGTTTCTCCAAAATCTGTAGAATGGTGGGAATATAAATGGATCACCGAACATTTTGAAAACCTAATTTCAGTATAAAAGTAATATTCATATTGATGCACTCTTCAACTCATAAAGCCAAGGTTGAATTGTTTGGGACCCAAACCAACAATACTGTAAAAGGCAACACATTTGACAAGGATGTTTGAGACTGCTGGATTTCTTTGTACATATCAGAAGTTTCTGTGCTGGAATTACTAGTTTAACCACTAATATGTTAAAAGAAATTCCATCAAAAATTCCTTCAGTTTGTCTACAGCATGAGCTATGAGGGATGTTGGTACAAATAACTACATACGGCTGAGCTTGCCACCCTGTGCAATAATTTTAGCTAATGCAAAAGTAATGTGCAAATCTGCACAAAAATCAAAACCTGTGTGTTTTTTGCTGAACACAGCACTCAAGGTATTTTCTTACAAGTCATGCTGCAAGTATTATAAAGTTATCTTATAAGTTCTTTGAGCTGCTGCTTATCCGTTTCCCTCCTACTCCAGACCTCAACACTATATATGAGGCCTGCTTTCTCTTTGACAACTTCAAAAATGTATTTTCCAGTTGAAATGCAGTCTAAAGAACTTTCAGCTTCCTTTTGGTCATTCCAGAACCAGCATCTGTGCAATGAGGAGGTATGAGTGCTTCTCGACAGTTGAAATCCCTATACAGTACCACAGGGAGAGCAGTACTTAAAAATCCCTTTTTCTAGAAATCCAAGAACAACACAGTGTTCACATATGTTTTGGCATGGAGGTTGGTGGTTATTCAGATTTTAGTAAGATATATGATAGCAATAACACCAACATGATGGCCTATCTAGGTAAGGGAAAATCAACACATTATTGCAGCTGGCAGTATAAGCAGTATGTGTTACAGAACTTGAATATGTGAGATGTCTAAAACAGGTCAGTGTGCAGTTCAGTGGTATGCAGTCAAGTATAGTCAGAGCTACACTTCAGGACATCGTTCAGATTCAAAACCTCAAAGAGCTGAAGAAAATCCAGTTTTTTATGAAAGCTCAAATAAGCTGAACATAAAACCAGCTGTACAAAAAAAGTCAGAAATTTAGGGTACAGGTGCAAGAGCAGGTTTTTACACCCTTGTCATTTTCTTCATTTTTCAGACTGAGTGCAAGGTAATGGTGTTTAGGAGATTGTATGGGCTTTACTCTGGGGCTCAAACAACAGTTTAAGTATGTGTTTACATCAGTTGGGGAATAAGTTTGTTAGTGTGAGTACATGCACGCAAACATGTTAGCTTGATCATTCCACAGAAAGCCACTCTTTGCGCAATAACACACACAGTGAGACAGCATCCTATAGACCCCGTGGCCTAATATCAGTTAATGTCAGAGAGGCTTAAAGCTGACTACCTGCTGTTTTACTGGCGAAGGCGAGGGGGAAGAAAGGGAGGAAGGAGGAATGGTGGAGGCAGTGATAAGCATTCTGAAAGAAGATTAATAGGAAAATAAATGAAAGAAGAAAAACACTATACCAAATAGCCAAGCTAAGCAAAAGTTAGGCTTTAGGAGGGAATAATTATGAGCGAAGTCCAAAGAAGTAAAAGCAGATAACAGTTGTGGGGGCAAATGAGTTTTATAACCAAGCAAAAGTGTGGAAAAAAAGAGTCAGATATATATAGACATTTAGCTGTATGACAAAGCAAAGAAGCATTTGGTCCTCCTCGTTGTTGCGTTAAAGAAAATGCAGCCCCTCTTTTATCCTGCTATTATTGTGTATATTTGCGTGGTTTCACAAAAAAAAAAAAGAAAAAAAATCACTTACCAAGTGTGGGTGATGTCTGAGTGGAAATTTGCTCAAAACAAAAACCACTGAATGCATGCTGAACGTCATGAATTATGCATTATTTTCTATGACTTTCAAAAAAGTGCATTTCAGTAGCAGTTCAAGTTTTGCTTGCATGTTCTGCTATGAGGGCATATTTCAACACTCAAGAAGCCAAACAAAGAATTCTATCATGTGGCAGATGTAACTGGAGGACTTTACATAGTTGTTTCCTATGCTTATACCATATGTTTTCCATACTAATTAGAATTTAGTACAAAATTGTCATTTGTCATTCTCAACCTTGTGAACTGCAGCATGGCAGTTTTGCTCATATGGACACATGTATATATTGCTCAATATCAATCAGTATTTGTTTTTACAATATGATTTTAAGTGTAACACATCACAGTACAAACTTTGCAGATTGTTGACATCACATAATTTGGCACCATCACCACAGTGAAAGTATAATCTAGTATTATAGAATATGGTTTGAGAAGTAATATGTGCCTACACCTGATGAAAGTCAAAATGAACATGGGTCTAGTTTACAACTTACACAGGGAGATATTTCCAGTGTTTATTTCTGTAAATGTTGGTAATTATATTTGGAGCTAAATAAAATCCAACATTGTGTTTTTTTTTTAAAACCTGAAAACTACATGACTACATGACCAATATAAAAGGATTTATTTTTATATTTTTTATCTGAAATGTTATGTCATGGCCTACACATTATTAGGAAGAACTGCTGACCTGAAAGTTGAGTAGACATTCTCTGACAGGCTCCACATGAGGTTAAGTCACAAAAGGATATTGTTAAAGATGATGGCTATCCACAGAGTGCTGTATTTAAGCACAAAAATAGAAAGATAAGTGGAAGGAAAAAATGTAGAGGGGAATAAAAGCTAAACCAATTGGTATAATAGTAGCCTCAAGAGCAATTATAAACCCACTCAAGGGACTCTTTGGCTGGGGTTAGTGCTGTAAATCCTAGTTTATGCTTCTGCGTTTTGACGGAGACGGATTGACGCAATGCCATTATCCGTCAACGCAAGGGCTCTCCATCACCTGCACAAGGACGCGCGGAGTAGAGGCCCAAATTTGAACTATCCGTCTCCGTTGTCGGATAGCGTATGCATTTGATTGGTCAGCTTGAGCTACAACCAGAGATTGCATCACCAGAACGGGGCTCTATAGTCGCTGTAATTAGTAGTTAATGCAGCGTTTGGCCACTATATGCTTTATATCGAAAGGATTACTTATCTAATCTGTTACTTTGGCGATTTTGAACACAAGAAAGTGTAGGAATACAACAAAGAACGTCTGCTGTGTTTTATTTCCCTGTGTTTCTAGAGTATTTTATAATCTGCACTTCTAGTAAAAAGCTTTAGAGCTTCATCAAAACGTACTTTCTGTTGTTCATTGCTCCTTGAGGAAGAAATGCATTCACAAGCCTAGAAAAAAACAGAAGAGGTGCTGTGTAATTGTAGGCAGAGACGCCATGAAAACTTAGCACCCCCTGCTGTCCTGGTCGAGCAATGCTGAAAAAACAATAGAGAATGGAGTGGAAGAGCGGAGTACTATTAACAGAAAAAGTCTCCATCAATACGTCTGCGTCTGAGTGCAAATTTGCGGTCGGAGAAGCATAAACTAGGCTTAAGAGTCACCCTTCATGCATGTATGCAGAACTTTGGCTACATTCACAATCCTTGTGTTAAACCACCTGTCACATGCCGACTTCTACCGCTCCCCATCACGCTCCCACAACATGATAGTAGCCCTGATTGCACCTCTGTCTCCTCTTGGCGACTTGACAAAAATCAGCCATTACTCACAGCTTTCCGACATTCCAGTATCCGAAGCTGCAGAAGGTATCTAGCCCACTAACTCCTGCTGCTTGCTGGCCTTCCCCCGTTCATGCTGTCCATTTCTGCAAAGCACTTTCAGTGCTTGCAGTCTGACCCACTGCCACCATTGTGGTCCTTCACAGCCTGTTATTCGAACTTTTTAGTTTCCCCCAGCAATGTTTTCAATTAGCTGAAAGCCATGCTACGCCATTCTGTGGCATCACTTCAAACACCATCTAACCATTACAGATGGTGCTGACCCTGAGTGTAAAAGAAGGATTAGGTAATAAGATAGTACCAGGTTTAATTTATTTGGTACCGCTGTGTTTTATTGTTCAAAAACCTTGTCTGACCAAGAATCTGTGAAGAAATTGAGGTATTGCCAAAAAGAAGTTGAAATACATCAGACCTAAAAAAGCATAAAAGCTGAAGACTGCTGTCTAAGCAACCTGGGCTTCCTGAACACCTCAGCAGAGCCATAGGCTGAATAAGCTCCATTGCATTCAACACCGATGCAGTCATTTGTATAAAAGACGCATAAATCAAGTCTGGAGAGCAAATGTTGTAAAGGATTGTTAATCATTTCAATTAAGTTATAACAACCCATTTCACAATCAGTCTCATGTTCAAACTTTCTGGGAAATCTTTTAAGTTTTAAAAATCTTTAAGTTATATTAATCAAAATTAACTGCAAGAAAAAACACATATATAAAACGCTATGCAGTTAATAATACAGAAAGTTTAAATTCATAAATATAAATACTAAAAATGAATTCCCTTTTTAATAATAATATTTAAAACAGATGTTTGTAGATAATTCAGAATATGTTAAAAGCTATCTTGTGTATTTTATATTTAGTAACACGTTTCTATCTTCTTTTTTTAAGAATTCATAGTGTAGACTTTGGTTTCTAGTGTCTCCTTCAGTGTTGTTAAAAGAGGACTCTTGTGGGTTGAAAGTTTTAAGAATCTCAGGTTGGATTTATGCCAGGATACATTAGAAATATTGGAGATTTCCTTTATCGACTTGGTTTTCAGTCATTGTCACAGTAATTCATCCATCCAGAAAACATGCTCAGACTAGCAGAGGGAAAGAGGAGAAAGAGATTCTCTCCTCCTAGAAAATTCAACCTTGGTTTTATCACAGAAAAAAATCACTTTGCCTGAGCTAGAAGAGAAAGCAATAATATATACGTTCATTTCAATGGTATATCTGGTTGAAATAAATATTGTCTAAGAAATAGGGAAGTGTGTATAATACAGTTTGTTCAGAACACTTATATAGTGATACATCAAATAGAATTTAAATAAATACATTGATTAATGAAGTTAACTATATATTTGATGAAGAAAAGAAAGTTGGACCATATATGGGCAAGAAATTAATTACATGGTGGCTATGTTTCATTTCATCTCAGCAGGTAATTCATCACTGAAAAATGTAAAATAATTAACACTTTACTAGACTTTATTTTGGTTCTCAATCCAATTGCGAGTCTTGATCCAACACATTTCTTCAGAACTGTTTTTTGTTTTTTACCTTCTGCAATGAAGTTGCCATTTTGCATTACTTCTGGCACAGGTGTGAAAGTCAGAAAAAAAAATCACATGCATTTGTTGCCAACAGTAATTCAATAATAAATGGAGAAAAAATTAAACAGAGCATCAAACCCCTTAAACCATGTTGGAGTGCTTAGACAAGATAAATAATTTTTGTTGTCTCAAGTATTTTAGGCAATAAACAGTTTTAACTGATGGTAAAACAATTAATTGAAAACTGTTCTGATAACCACCAAATACAACACCCTCCACATATATCGACCCTCGTGGTAAATATATGTAAACATCTAAAAAACATGATTATTTCTTAAATTGCAGCCACAATATCTCATACTTACAAAAATCTCATCTTCAGTTTCATTGAACTGAGTATGCAGAAAAATCCAGTTTTAGAGAAAAATTAGAATTAGAAAAATGACTGGTGTTAAACTTACTTGCGCAAATTAATCCTAACTAAAGCTATTTTATTTATATAACACCGTTTTTTAAATGAGATCAGATCACATGCATTTCAATATACACAGTAGTTAAAGAATTCCTGTTTTTCTTAATCAAAAATATAACTTTAGTCTTTGGCCCATTTCATGGGACCTCTACCTTGAACAAAGACCCACGCTAATCTTGCATCCATGCACAGTAAGCAGGATAGTAAGGGAGGTAAAAAATGGTCAGAATCTTACTGTAATGGGCCTTTAAGCTGTGTGTTGGAGTGTCAAGGCTGCTGAAAAAAAAGACTTAAATGCTAATACATTTAATCTCCTTTGTGTGCTCATTTTATATTTTCCTTCTATGGTTGTATTGTAGTGCTATTTCTGGGGGAAACAAAATGAATGGAAATTAAGATTAATTTTGAGGTTATGTTTAAGGTAAAAAATATGTACAGTATGATCAAGAGTATTGATATTATGAGGAAAATGGCAAAACATATAGTGCTTGTTGATCCATCTCTTATGAGATCGTCTAATGTGGTAAGAACTCAAGTAAAAACTAAGCATATGTTTTCTAAATTATTTATAAGATTTATGAAGTGAACATTTTATCGTGTAGTTAGTTTGAGTTAGTACATAATTTGTAGTTTGTTTACTTTAGTCCGAATCAGTTATTAAGTTTACTACTTGAGGGAAAATTTTCCGAGAAATACACGGAATAATTCTGAATACATCTTAAAGGGTTCATAGAACTTTCGTTTTATGAAAAAATAGGTGCAGCCGTTTTTTACTAGTTTGTTTAACCGTTTGCCACAATGCAGCGCAACGCTGCATACAGGAGGACATTTGGCTGAAGCTTGCATTGTACACCTGATAAGTGTGAGATTAATGTCGGATCACATTCACGCCATAAACAAATCACTCTAGTGTTCATTTGGAATCATATAGAGACTAATTTATCCAAACAGTCTCACACAGTTGTTTTGGTCCACCCACTAGTGCGATTGTTGTTTTCACATCTACACAAACGAACATTAAGGAGGGAAATGAACCAGACTTTTCTTAAACAGACTTAACACCTCATGTGAAAAATACCCTAACAACCATTAGGGGATTTCTACACATCAACCGCTTGTTTGGGAGTAATTATAGAGTAGAAAGGTTTCTGTCCTATCATCCCAAACCTGAATGTGGACTGCTAAGCATTACTGTAATTTTGAATGGACTTCCAACACACTGATGACTAGTGTTATGGCAAATATACTTGGGTATATCAAAAATTCTACAAATTATAATATTTTTTGTGTCTTTGCTTGCCTTTGCTATATATATAAACAATTTGTATATTTGTGAAAATATTTAAATATTAAAAATATTTTATCTTTGTTTTTTTCTAAGAATAAATAATAATTAGCTGTGATCTAAAAATATCAGAACAATATCTATTCCTATGAATAGAGTATACATGAGGGTCCATGTCTCTGGATGATTCAAATGGTTGCACAAAGTATTTTCAGCAGGTCTGCCAATAACTACGGCATGTGATTTTGTTGAACAAAATGATTTCTTAAGAACAGGGTTTGATCCCCGCTGAATAAAGTTATTCAAATAAGAGATCAGTGTATTCAATGTTTTTCTTTCACAACGACACTTTGCTTGTGTAAAAAAAAAAACATAATTCAAGGCTTTTAAAATGCATGTACTTCAAAATGTAGAAGTTGCTGTCGCTTAACTCTTCTAATGTTCCTTTACAATTACTTGCAGTTTCTTCTTAAGTACATTAAGTTTTTTAAGTGACCATTTTGCCCACAATCTAAAGTGACCATTTAAGTGACCTTTTTCGCCCAAAATCTCTTACGGAAGACCATTCAATAATACATTTGTCTTCCTTTGACATGAGTTACAGAGTAGCCTTTTAAAATGGTTACTGCTAAAAAAATAAAATAAATGGATAAAAACAGCTTTTACTCAGATGGTTGAGTCACCTCAAAAGTACCAGGAAACATAATACCATTTAATCAGACCCCATGTAAGTCATATTACCTTGAAGTAACAATATCAAATAGAAGGAATACAAAGAGCACTCACTGTTGGCCCATTACTGCTGATCAAATACAAGATGATAGAACATGTGGACAAAAATTGTGATGAGACTACTAAAAAGCTTTTGTGTATCTATTCTGTATCAAGATAACACAATGTGGAGCAGGCCTTGATGAAATCAGTCATTGCACGCATCTTGTATGAGCAAGCTCACATACACACCCTTGTTTAGGTACCCAAAGAAATTAATGCAAGAGCAGCAAGACCTTCGGTCAGAGCAATGAGCTTCTTGCAGTGTGCTTCTCCGTCCCTTATTATTCAGAATCCACAGAATTGGAAACATAAGTGATTCTCATGTAGGAGAAAATAGGGAATTTGCAATCTTATTTGCTGTTAAATTGTTTCACGACGGGAAAAAAGGCTGGAAAGGTGAATTATGCTGCTTCTTTTCAGGTTTGCTAGCTGTGTGAAGATAACCTCCTGTTGTATTTCACTTTCTTCCAGTCAGACAGTTGAAACATTTATTTATTTATTTATTGCTTTCAGGATGAGGACTTGTAGCTGTTGTTTGAGTGAATGCAAAAGAAAAGCAGAAGACAAACCATGAAAGGAAATTGCAGAACTTTTTTCTTTTTTTTTTCTGTACAAGCAGCCATGAAAATGGCTTGTTTAAATTAGACTACCCAGGTGAGGATAACATAAAAGTGTAGAAAGGCTACAGCTCTAATCAGTTCCACAGCCAGAAGGCCTGCTTGTCCCCCTGCTCTGCATTACCACGTGCCATCTTTATGGTAATGCTCCCTGCCTCCAGAGTTCATTTCCACAATTTCCTCGGGCCAGCAAAGATATTAAAGCCTTTTTTTTTTTTTTACAAGCATGCTCACATTGTATTTCAATTGTATACACGACTCAGGGGAACGAAAGTGAGGTGGGGCGCTTAATATGTGCGCGCGAGACAGAGACAGTTAAGAGGAGGGAGTTGGAAAAAAACCCAGTGAATAATGTAATGCTTTGGTATTGAAACACTGAAAACACTTCTCCCTGTCATCTGACTCAACATGTCCCCGAACATTAGCAATTACTTTGCAAGTCGTGCACGTTGTCGGTCAAAACAAACTCCGTAGCTCCATTAGAGACTGTTTCATTCACAGCATCAACTCCCTAGCCTAATCAATACTGGCCATGACAAGTCACCAGATCCTCTCAGTGGAATCATTTGTCAACTGAGCGATGGCTGAAGCTGTAATGAGAGATTGTAACACGACTCTCAAGGTAAACACGTCTGATGGTTTTTTTGTTGTTGTTTTTTTACACTGCAATTAGCCTTCCTGCTCACGCTACCCTTTAATAACTTTTAATTTTCTCCACCAGGCCTGTTACCCTGGGTGACACTAGGCCCTTTATCTCTCTTATGAGGCCCTCTGTCTGGCCTCTCTTGCCCCAGCATTTATTCATATAAAAGATATTACAGCTGCTGAGCACATACAACTGAACCAGCTACACAGCCAGCCCTTATGAATCTTTGATTATGCATTTCAACAAATTGCTGGATGGATCTCATGGGCATGTGTGGCAGACATTTCAAAGCAATGTTCGAAAAATAACGGAGAAAAGCCAGTTGGAATGATTTATATTGTGAGATTGGACAGTACAAGTTTTAATTTAGATGTTTTATGTTGCAGCAATATTTATTTTATAAACAGTGTCTTTATTTACATTTTAAAACCTCATATAGTTTTTTTTTTTACTTGTTTGAATTTATATTTAAAAATACTTTTTTAATAAAAGTATTTCCAAGTGTGATAAAAACCAAGAACACCTATCCCCAGTGGTCATTGGACGAGAGGCGGGGTACACCCTGGACAGGTTACCAGTCCATCACAATTCACTAAGTTATCAAATAACTTTAGTCTCACCAATAGTTTACAGAAGCACATACCATACTGTCATTATTTATGAAGTTAAATAAAACCAAAATGGAACATCTCTACACATCTGCTGCTTTTCTAAGTTTTAGGGGTTAAAGTAGTTACCAGATGCTTATAATTAAATCTCGGAAATATTTGATCAGCAAGAAGCATAATCACCTTTATAAAAGCATACGTTTTTGGCAGATTACTGCTCTGAAACATACCGTTTTATCTTAACGCAAGGCCAAGAAGGAATAACATCAGCAATGACATTAAATTAATAACCATTGCTGCCAAGCAATCTCTGAAGATTCATGAGGCGATTTCCAACCGTCTGAAACCATCTTATAGTGAGGACAATTATTCACCAATCAAATGTTTTTCTGGCAGCTGCTAATCTTTCTAGGAGTGCATCTTCGGGTAATTTCTCACCAATGTCAGACACGAGGCCATCTTTCCAACAGCTAAACCTTTATCCAAACTCGGTCATGGAATAAGATAATGATCCCAAATTCAGCAGCAAATCTACAGCAGAAGGGCTGAAAAGAAAAAAGAAAAATCAAGAAGTAGCAATGAGTTGAGCAGAAGCTGACTAAAATATGCACTTAAACAAATGTCAACAAACCTCTAGGAGCTTAAGGCATCTTGTAAAGAAAAGCAGGACAGAATTCCTCTGTAGCAGCATGAAAATTGATAGTAATATAGATATTTCTGCTATTGAATCACAGTGTTTAACTACTAGTAGTAATTTAAAATCCTGTTGAAGTCAAGGTTGTTTTTTGTTTTGTTGTTTTTGGTTTTTTTGCTAAGAATGTTACTAGACTAGATAGGCTTGTTGTAACCAGGATTATTTAACACAGAATAAGAAATAACAACTAAACTTGCAATAATTCCAGTAAATTTGTTTTGAACTTAAATAAAACTATTCAGTCCAAAATGCCACTGAACCCCAAACATAAATGTTAAACAGAATTTTTCCAAGTGTAATACAGTTGAAACCAAGTATTTACATACACTTCACAAAAAGACACACACAAAATCGGCAGTGTACGACATGAAATCATAAAGAATATTTTTTAGGTCAGTTAGGATTAGGCAAAAATATTTGTATTTGATAAATGACAGATTAATAAATAAAGTAATGTTTTTGAGATGTTCTATTTTCATTTCTTCAACTTCAAAAGTTGACACACATTGTATTACTCTGATCAAATGTTTTGGAGGTCCTTCCACAGGCTTCTAACAGAATTTGGTATGTTATCCCATTCCTCCTTAAAGCTACAGTCCAGAGGATTTATTTATGTATCAGAGTTTTATATATCCTTGAAATGATAGCAGGGTTCTGTACAATGATAAAAGGCTAGTGCTCCACAGCATTTGTCAATCTGCCTACAGTAAGTCCCGTCTTCCTCCCATAGACACTTATGCATTTCACACTGATCGCTGAATTCTTTTAGCTAGTAGAAATTGAGTTTTCACCTTGTCGGTTGTCAATCAACTTGCATGCGCATCGTGCTAACCTGTAAGGAAGGGGCAGCACGAACAAACAACTCCTTTGTACAGTCGGCCTTTTGGATAAGAGCGTCAGTCAGTGGTGGTGAACTTGTTCACCTCTGAAAAGTCCATAATAAAATATAGCCGGGTGATGCTCGATACACTTACTGCTTTCCTCATTGACCCGCAGTGACAACACAAGAGACGATTGTGCACTTTTCTGGAATGTAGGGCTAGAGGGAGTGGAAGGAGAGTGGGCTTTGATGTTTTGAGAGGGACCTTGAGAGTGGGATTCATAAAATCTCTCCATGGACAGTAGCTTTAGCCTAGTTATGCTTGTCAACTGAAGTGCGGAGACATGCAGCCCCGTTATCCATCGACGCAAAAGGCTCTCCAACAGGCAGGCAAGGACGGACGGAGTAGGCCTTTTAGATCTTTTATCTATCTGTCGAACGGAACAGAGAGTGCACATCTTTGATAGCCTCGCCTCTATCATTGTGCCCCAGAGCAGCTGTGGATACAATTAGCTTGCCATCACCAGTGTATGAATGGGTGAATGACTGAATGTAGTGCAAAGCACTTTGCGGTCCACAGGGACTAGGTAAAGCGCTATGATAAAAACGGGCCATTAACCATTTACCTTTGGTCAATGAGAGATTATTTAAATAGAATGGTGCGGTATAGTCAATTTCATTTGTAGAAATATAACAGGTAAACATTTCCATCACTAGGTGTGCCTATGAGTGCAAACTCGCTGATAGAGAGGTATAAACTAGGCTTTGCAGTTCTGGTGTAACTGATTGAAGTTTGTAGTGCCCCTACAGTGCCAATAAAAACTATCAACCCCCTTGGATGTTTACAAAATACTAAGTTAAATAAAACTATGCAATTTATCAGTATTTTGTAACCATTTATATGAAGATTTAATTCTTGGATTATTAAAAAAAATCGCAGTTCAGGTCAGTATTTAGTAGATGCACCTTTGGCTGCAATCACAGTTCAGAGTTTTTGTGGATAGGTCTCAGTAAGGCTTGCACAACTGTACACTACAATTTTATTTAATTTTTCCTTACCAAATTGTTCAAGCTCTGTCAGGTTGAGTTGCGATCTGCTGTAAACGTCCCTTTACAGATTCAACCACAGTTTCTGTATAAGATTGAGGTCTGATAGAAAACATTCATATTTTTGTCCTCCCGTCATTTCTGTATGGTTCTGGCCATTGTCTTGCTAAAAATATCAAAATAAAAACTCTCAGGAGCTGAAGTTCTCTTTCAGGTGGAAACATTTGTCCTCCATGATTTCCCTATATTATGCTGCATTCATTTTCACCTTGTGCCTTTACAAGCCTTGCACGGCATGCTGCTGAGAAGCATCCCCTCAGAAAGATGTTCCCATCACCACATTTGTCAGTGGGGATGGTGTTTTTGTGGTAATGTGCAGTGTTTGCCTTCCACCAAACAAAGTGTCTTCTCTGCTAGTCATAAAGTTCAATTTTGGTCTCATCAGAGCAAAGTACTTTCTTCCACTTGACCATAGAGTCTCCCAGATGCCTTTTGAAAAAGTCTTCTTGAGCCTTGATGTGAGTTTTCTTGAACAGTGGCTTTCTAATTATAATGCCCCCATGAAGCTGTAGAACTTGGGCAAAAGTTGCTGTTTGCAGACTCACTTTCATCTCAGCTTGAAGCTTGTTATTCCTTCAGTGTAGTTGGAATTATGCTAGTGGCCTCTCTCATTCGTTTCCTTGTTGCACGGTCTCTCAGTTTGGACATAGTTTGACAACCTGATGTAGGCAGTTTTACACATCTTCCTTTTTCTTGATGATAGATTTAACTGAACCATTTGACTTGGGATATTTAGTGCCTTTGGAGATTTATTTGTGTAATCATCCCCTGACATATAGTTTCAATAACCTTTTTGTGGAGTGTTCTTTTGTCTTGATGCTATAATGACAGCCAGGAAAAGTGATTGACGAGTGAATGGACCTTCCAGACACAGGTGTCCCTATACCACCATAACTGAAAACATTCAGATATGATGTAAACAGTGCGGCTGGCGTACATTTGCCATTTCCCCAAACAGTAATTTTTGCAAAAAGGGCCGACGACACAGCAGAACTCTTCATAATGCTCATCTTTTCTCTGCAACCTTGTGCACATAAACTTAAAAGATGAAGCTGAATGGAAAATGGAAACGAAACAAACAAGAGTGTGAAGCAGCCTTTGATATATACGTATACATGTCATCAGTGTGTGCGTTTGTTATTAGGTCTTCCGGCGATAATATAAGGTTAAGGTCAAGGTTATCTGTGCAGAGTCCAGATGTTTGCTTTCAGACTCAAAAGTAAAACAGATCACATCTGGAAAATTAACGTTTTTAATGGCCTGTTTGAAAAGGGCTTAATGGTCATCATTTTGTTAAAATTGGTTTTCACTTCAACATCAAATCATGATTGGTTTGTAAAAGCAAATACAATCTAAAACACCCAAGAGGGTGCAACTTTTTATAGACTGTGTTAAGTTGTACTTAGTTATGCTACAGGTAAACATGAAAAAAGTATAAACTACAAACTATGTTCTATAACACCAGAGGTATTGTAGACAAGAGAAGCACCTTTAGAAAGAGAATCATCTAAAAATTATTGTCTGTGTATGCAACCAAATTTGAGGAGTGCTGATTCCCAAAAGTAGACTGCTTTTAAAAGTTATGAAAATGTTTTTGTTTGGTTTATTAAATGTCAAAAATATGTATAATCTTGCAAAATTCAGACTGTCTTTAAAGAAAATCTCTTGATACCGAAAGATTGCAACAACTTCTGTTAAACGAAAATACTTTTTCTACCTCTATACATCACAGCGGTATTTCCTTCCTCCTTCCTAGTCTTCTTTTATCCACTCTGACACCTTTTCAGCTTACCCAGTATGCTGCAGCAATTTTTATCTCCAGCCTCAGAAAATCCACCTCCTTTGTGCACTGTACTGGCACCCAGTGGCTGCTCACATACAATTCAAAGCACTGCTGTTAGTTCTAATCTGACAATGCTACCAGGGGTTTACCACCCTATGATTGCTCAGTCAGAGAAACTGTTAACTGTCTCATCCTTAGCTTTTGCTTCACTGTCTGCCCCTCTTTGAGGTAAACTGACCATTGTCATGTCTAGACTTTTCAGCCCCTATTCAGGTTTGATGCTTTTTTTCTGATGTGTGAGAGGAGAAATATTTTTGAAACATTCTGAAAACAGCTCCCTCTGTGATTCAGCTTTTCACCTGCTTGCTCCACAGGATCTGGCATTTTTCTAAAAAAAAAACACACACAACAATGATCACAGCTTATTTAACAGTAGTACAATAAAGCTTAAACATGTGCCATTTTTTATTTTCACTTTCTATTTGAGTCTTCATTTAAGTGCCACAAGAATAAACACTCATAAAGGCTTGGGGTAAAGTCTGTTTTTTCTACACGGAGACAGAGCAGCCTCTGCTGGTTACATTTATGATTGTGATTGCGCCCTTGTCCACTATAAAGTCAAGTGTTTATTGATTATCACATCCCAGAGTTCAAACAACATGTCTCTTGACTTCAGTTTATTACTGCCCTCCAATTTCTACTGTAATTAAGCTTTAATGATTATTAAGCGTTAGTAACTTGAACTGCATCGTAGTATTTTAAAGCATCTGTTCACCGTTCCTAGTCTTTCATAAATAGACAGTTTTGCAAATACATAATTAATACTTTTTAATACCCCAACACATTTTTTGTTTCTATCATGGTTTTCCTCTTGTCTCCTAATTCTAGTGCTTCCATCAACAGTGTAACCTATATATATACAGTATATATACATATATATATATATACTGTATATATATATATATCTGCAACAAAAACCCTTGCAGGTACATCTGTGTTTTGAACTGAGATACAAAGACTCCAAATAACAGAAACTGAGGCAGAAAAAAGGCATATCCCCTTATCATTAAGGGTACTAGGCAGGCACAAAAAGCTTTTTTTCTAGATTTTTTTTTTACACTATCAACCAATTTGAAGAATGTTTAGTTGAAAGGATAGCAGGGCTGTTGGAAACCTGAAAGGTTCACTACAGGGTTTAAGGCAGAGCAAACAACAAACAATTATCACAGTCTGTCTGCAGGTAGAAATATTGAAGTTGACTCCTGGCTGTGATAAGCAAAAGATGGATGTGAGACTTAAGGTGTTGTTTGGTGTAGCAATGAGATGTGCTTTAAAGTGTTTACAATGAATTATCACCAGTGTTGGGCAAGTTACAGAGAAATTGTAATATATTTCACATTATTAGTTACAATGTCAAAAATGTAATATGTTTGCATTACATATTACTTTCTTAAAAATGTAACTGCCTTACACTACTTTAAGTTACTCTTGGCAAAATATCTTAAATATCTAACACGACTTCTAACCACCGTAACCTATCAATTTACATTTTACACAAGTGTCACACCACAAATACTGTATTTTTTACACTATTTTATTATAATCAAGTGTCAAGTTCCTTTGCATGCCTTCTACTTCATAGAAATGTTTGTTAAATTTAATCAAAAGAAGGTAGTGAAAGTGTTCATCACAAAGATGGTTGATAAAGATGAGACTCCGATGTCTGAAGTCTTACAACAGATGGTTAGGAAAACAGTGTGAATACTGCAGCTGTTTAAATATACAGTTGGATCTTTTCCTCAGCCGTCCTGATTCTCTGATGTTTTAGTTTGAGCAACAGGAAATGGATGGTGGATCTTGTTCTACCGTATCCAACTTGATTTGGTCTCTTGCATTAGTTGGCCAGAAAAACAATTCAAAATGCATTTGTAACTTGAGCTACTCAAATTGTAACTAGTAATATATTGCTGTATATTTTGTAAGTAATTTATTACATTACTCAGTTACTGGAAAAAGTAATGTATTCCTTTAACTATAACTTTTGTAATGAATTACTCCCAACACTGAATCTTACAAACATTAAACTGGGTAACATATATTGAAAAAAACAGTGTTTGCCTCATTAAAGATTGGGGGTCAGTAATGTAAAAAAAAGACAAAATACAAAATAATATAAAGATATCGAAAAGAAGAAAGTAACAATATTTTAGTTACAAACTATTCAAACTAGTGATCTTAGTTTCTTTATTTTTTGTCAAGCAAACTCAGTTGAGGACTCATTCTTAAACTGGCAAAATTACTTTATAATGACACTACAGCAGCGAAAATAAGTACTGAACACATCAAAATTTTTCATTATCATCTTAAAGAGCTGCAAAATATAGGGAATATGTATGTCAATGTGTGCAATATTCCAAATACGAAGGGCTGCTTGAATGCAATATTAGAGAAATGTTATATTTCAAGTGGCATGCTTGCATATTCTGCATGCCCTTAATTTATGAATTTTGAATGGGATATCTCTGCCCACAATGCCGACACCCAGACGCAGCTGAGATGCTAAAGCTCAAAATGGTGAAGATAGAAAAGACTCAGGAAAATATGGCTAGATATTAAAAATTATCCTTGAAATATTTTGCAGGAATTTTCAGTCATATGTTTTCATGGTACTGTGTGGATTTATAAGTATATTTCTAATTGATTTAATGATATGCATTTCACAGGAAATGTGAATGCATTTTTGTTGAACACAAGAACAAAACTAAATACAAAAAGAAATGGCGCCAAGAGTATTACTGTTATTTGTCAGTGTTTAAAATAACAACCCGTCCGCCTTTTAGTTCAAGATAATGTTAATGGATTTATTGCTAATTGATGGTCTGTTAAAAAAAACTTTGTCATAACTAACAACGCAAGTCTCTCACAAGAAAACTTTGATGATAGGTAAAAGCACAGAGCTCTGATAAGACCTGTGCAATTTTGTTGCAAAACATACAGATGGAACTGCTAGTCAGTGTGTTCTTAAATTTCTGAATATTCCAGTGTACCCCATCTAGGCAATAATCTGGAAGTGGAACGAACAAACATAATTTCAGCAAGAAGATGTGCATCTTGCAAGATTTGTGATGGAGAAGTCAAAAAAGTAAACAGACAGGTTGTTCAAAACTCATGGGTTATTTGAAAAATCCTGGAAATTGCACTTTTACCTTGATAACAATAAGTAATGAACTTAACCAGGTATCTATGTACACTCGTTACTCGAGACTCCACTGCAAAAGAAAAAGCATGCTCAAGTATATTTAAATATTGCTTTGGAACAGTTAGCAAAGCCAGTGGAAAAACTTGAGAAGTATGTAATAGTCAGACAAGATGAAAAATCAGCTCTTTAGATGACATTGCTAACATGAAAATGCAATTTCAAAAAGAATGGATGGATAAATGTATTAGCTCATTCTTGAAGAGAATCTAAGGATGGAACAAAGGTGAACTTTTCAGCTAAACAATGATCCCAAACACACAGTTTAGGAAACTCAGGAGACGTCAGGTACAAAAAAAACGCTTCAAGAATTGCAATGACTTGATTCTAATTGAAAAAACATGGAATACCTGAAGATCAGAGTCCAGAGGCTCCCCATAATGTTTAATATTTAAAGGTTTGTGTGAAAGAATAGACCAAAATCATACTTGTGAAAAGTGAAATTGTTTTTTTGTTTTTTTTTACTTGTTAAATAAATCTCAATCCAACATATTTGCCATATGTTATTACACCTCATTACATACAACGTGATTGGACTAATCTGTTTGATTTTCTGTGTTTTTTGGATTACTTGGGTTGTTACCTGTATCCGGTGTTAATTATATGTAAATAGCCCATTATAAACATATTTATGGGGAAAGGGTTGTTGTGGAATATACTTACTCTGTATTACTCAGTATATGTCAGTATTTATCGCTTAAAATGTATGTGCTTATTATGCTAAATACAAGTAAATCTTGTTACTAAAACAGCGTTCCCTTCAAGATATGTTAGCTATTGGCTACAACTTTTAAATTATTGTTTGAAACTGCTTCTGTTTTGAAAGATGCATTGTGTAGACCATCTTGAGTTGTTTGGTTAGAAAATGTTGGACCGAGATCCCAGGAGATTTAATTAATTTTTTTCCTACATGTGCCAATCATCTGCATAATACATTCACTATTGCAACCTCAAAATTGCTAGAAACGGACCTTTTAGTATTCTTCTGACATCTGCCCTAGACTGTTTTCCAAATCCAGTACATATAGTTACATAGACTTTATTATCAAAATGAATTCAGTGTTTAGTGTGGTGTAATATAGCCAGGTTTTGGAAAGCATCTTAAACTCTGCTTTGTGTAACCCTATTTTTGAATGAGCACAGCAAAGTGGCTAAAGAAGAGGAAATCCTCTGAGCATGTCAAGGACGGGCGCAGATCTAGGCTTGAAAATCCATACAGCTACAAATCATCTGGGTCCACACGACTTCCAAAGGATCTTTGAGCCACAGCCTGAAGCCAGCTGATTTAGTTCAGTAATCAATATGTTTTCTGTAAGCATAAGCCACGGTAATCTTTTTACAGCACCTATCCTCCCGCTCTTTCCTCTTATCCATTGCCCTTGTAGCCTTCAGTTTGAATCATCTAGCTGTGATTGCTTCAAGAAGGCTTTGTGTTTAGAGGAAGTAAACGGGAAGGGACAGGAAACAAAACAGGATATAAAGTTGATATCAGGAATAGTGAAGCTACCCTGACCCACAGAGTTAATGTGGCACAAGGACAGAAAATGTGCTTCTTTTATGAGACTGGGTCTCTTAAAAATGGATTAGAGGACATGGAAGCTGCTTTCCTTGAATTCAGAATGCTGTGAGAATCGTTTTGATATGAACCTAAAGTCCTTCAGCTCAATAAAAAAATAAAAATAAATCACTTATTTGCCAAACTAAGGTTAGCAGGACAAAAATCATTACCTTCTTCTTAACTAAAATTGAAGTTAAGATGTACAAACTATGACAGTCGGAGTAACCAGGAAAAACCCATGCTGGTGCAGAGAGCACATTCTATCCACAGATGAGGCCCCAATTTCAACATGATAGCTTCTTACAGAACACCTTCATAACTTAATGTTACATGTATATTGTTTTTATATTTTCATTGAAAGTTCCACAGGTAAGGGATTTTTTCCCCCTAAACTCTGGCAATGACCAGCGCTAAAAATATGTTGTTCAAAAAATATACTGGACAGTACGCTAGAGCATGTCTTTACATTAAACAGGATTTTGGGGTTCCTTTAGTGGTAAAAGTCTTTATTTCTTTGATCTTAGGGACAACAACTACATAAAGGACTTTCCACAGCTAGCTGATGGTCTCATGGTTATCCCTTTGCCTGTGGAGGAACAGTGTCGGGGAATCTTGTCAGAGCCATTGCCTAACCTGCAGCTTCTATCAGGTAAAAGAGGATTCAGGGAGGTACTAAACTCAGTTAACTTCATGAATAATAAATCCATCGAATTCATCTGTACGGAAGCTTATCGCATTCACCTGAAAAAAATAAAAAGCTCTGTTTTTTCTTAATTAATTAGATAAGTTTTAAAAATTAAAATAAACCGCTCTGTTATTCTGAATTAATGAGATAAGTTTTAAAGATAAAAATAAATATTGGCCTGTTTTTCTGCCTGGACAACATAAACTGTGTAGGCAGTCCATGTTGTCTTGCAATTGACTGGTGACATATTCATGGTCTACCCCAACTTTCACTCATTGAGCGCTGGAGATTGGCACCAGCCATGCAGCTAGTAGTACAGACAATGCACAGATGTTCTATGCCTGTAGGCATTATTAGCTGTCTAAGTAAGAGGGACTCAAACATATCCTGTCTCAATCATTCCATCATTGGCTATAGCATTTCGCTTATCCTTTGCAGGGTCGCGGTGGCTAATGCTTATCTCGAGCAGTCATCAGGCAAAAGGCGTGGTACACCCTGGATAGGTCGCCTGACCCCCCCAGTTTATTTAGTTAATTCATAAAAACAGAGCAGTACTTATTTTTATCATTAAAACTTAGCTCATTAATTCAGAAAAGGAGAACTGTATTTATTTTTGTTTTTAAAACTTATCTCATTAATTCAGAAAAATGGGAGCTTTTCTTTTTTTCAAGTGTAATGTAATAAGTACATGTGATCCAGTTGTAATTTGAGGATGTATAAATGTCAAGTCACTGAAATATTATGTAATTTTTCATTTGAAATGTATTTAAATTGCAAAACAAACAGAAACTACCTAAGGGGCAGTAAAAATATTTGTAGACGTTTAAACTCATATAAAAACACAACAGATTTTTTTTTCTGAAAATGGAAGCTAAAATGACATTGGTTTGTTAAAGCTGAAACATTATTTTAGTATTAAAAGATGAAAACATGTCTATGTATACTGAAGAAAATAGATAAAATACCTAAAAAAAGTTGTATTTATTCTTAAAGCAACAGAAAGCATAAATTGTCAGTTTTATTTTTTTTTCTGTGTGATCAAGAAGTAATATCTAACAGAAACAATAGTGATCAAGAGGAGATTAAGAAGGGAAATACGTTTAACACAAGCAACAAGGGAGTTGTTACGCTTAACTTCTGTATGCAAAATATGTTTGGTATGAATATACTGTAAACAAATCCAAAGTATATATGCAATTTAGCAACTTTCCTTTTTTCCTTTCGTGTGAACCTGAGACTACATTTTGAAATAAATTGTGCAGGTGTATTTGAGAAATGTGGCATTTAGCTCTATGCCTTTTGAATATAATGATATAGTCTTTGCTTGTTCAGAGTAAGAAAACTTGCCACAGAGTATTTGCAGTATTGAGTATTTGCAAATTCTCTGCCACTAAATCTACGATTCGATCCGTTTGTAAAACTCTTTACTCTTCCAACCATATCTTATTTTGGACAAAGTCACTCACACATCTGTCTCAAACCTTCCCCTCCACCTTTGCTCCCTAATCCGACCATTAGCTAAATTGGCGATTGGTCCACACTGATCTCTAAAGTCTCTTACTGGGGATTCGCTTTTACCACAATTGGACACAGCCATACACAAAGTAAATTGCCCTTTTCTTCAGTGCACAAATGTCTCAGGTGTAAATCGCTTCAAAGAGGCAAAAGGTCAAGATTCCTGTAAGCAGTTTCTTTATTTATTTTCCCTTGCTCTTCACTTTTGTTGCTTTACTTCTAAACTGGGTGTGAAAGTTAGGTAATTGAATTGCACTGAAAGCCAAGATTGCTCGATTCTAATGGCAGCAATCCAATTGGAGTTCAAGCTGCACCATATATCACCATTGATTCAGGAGCAGCTGGGTTGTGGGCTCTGATGATAAACGATGTTAAGGCAGTATTGGGTTGTTATGGGGGTGCAATAAGCCTGTAATGATGAAAATAAAACAATGGATTTTATTTAGGTTTTCATTTATCATAAACGTCTGACTCTCTTTATGAGTCTGCCCCAGTAATTTGTTTAAAACTATTGTGTTTGTGGTATATGCCCTTTTGTCTTCAGTTTTCTCTCCTTCACATTTTCTTTCTTTTATCAGGCGATGCTCAGTTCAGTGAAGCAGTAGGCTATCCTATGGTTCAACAGTGGAGGGTACGCAGCAATCTGTACAAAGTCAAACTCAGCTCTATAACCTTATCCACAGGTCAGTGACTGAAAAAATATATGTTGGATTTCATCATTTATCACATCACAAATATAAAAGTCAATCAATGCCTAAAAGAAATGTGATGCCTCTTATTTTTATCAGCATCTGAGCAATCTGGGAATCGGTTCAATTTTGTTTCTTCTCGTTATTTATATGATAGAATTTTCTAAGGTGCTCAAGACGCTGTCTGGTGAAAGCACTCGCAAGGAGCTCCTTGCCTTTCTTCAGCAGTACGGCAGCCATTATGTGTCTGAGGCCCTGTATGGCTCTGAACTCAGCTGCAGCATCTACTTTCCCAGCAAGAAGGCCCAGCAGCAGCTCTGGCTGCAGTACCAGAAAGGTGAGTAACCTGCCCGAATTCAAGTTAGGCCAAGTATCCACAGGCCTAATTTGGAAGAAGATGCCTGTAGAGCTGCTGTCACACAGTTTCTTAAATTGCCTATCTCCAGCGGTCATCGGGTGAGAGGTGGGCTTTACCCTGGACAGGTCGCCAGTCCATCGCAGGATAACAAAGAGACCAAACAACCATGCATGCACACTCATAAATTAGGGCAATATAGAAAGTCCAGTTGAGCTAACAGTCATGTCTATGGGCTGTGGGAAGAGGCCGGAGTAGCCAGAGGCATGCACAGGGACTGGCACGTGCGCACATAGACATCAAAGGGGG
Source organism: Apricaphanius iberus (assembly GCA_028564705.1). Classification (NCBI taxonomy): domain Eukaryota; kingdom Metazoa; phylum Chordata; class Actinopteri; order Cyprinodontiformes; family Aphaniidae; genus Apricaphanius; species Apricaphanius iberus. The sequence continues at coordinate 794,490 of JAPXFQ010001818.1, forward strand.
CTTGAGCACCTGCCCTTTTTATTCCTGGAGAGAAAGTGCCCTTTTTTCTGGGGTGCTTTTTTATTATTTTTTATTAATATATATTCCTGTTTGCGCACTAGTGAAGAATAGTATATCTAAATATCAGGTCAGGAGTTCTGAAGCGCCCACCCCACACCCCTGCGCAGCGGCGCACATCGGCGCACATCACATTAAGCAATAAGACCGTTCTGTCACAAAAACCTTCATGACAGGAAGAAATAGCTGCATCATAAGTTTTAACCGTGCTGAAAGCTAAATTTCTGTCCATCAGCTGCTGGAGGAACGACAGCACGCAACTTAGCGGACATGAAACGGGATCCGCGCCTTACTCTGCGCACCAGCGCTTGAAGGCTTTCCATTTTGAGGCGTATAGCGCCGTGGTGGACGCGGCTCGTGGGCCCTGAATCGTGCGCACCACATCCTGCGGGAGGCCGAGCCTCTCTAAGCGCTCCCGTTCAGCGGCCAGACCCAGAGAGCCTGACCAATCTCTGGGTAACTCCTGATTGCTCCTCCCGCCTGGAGGAGCGCATCGTCTCTCCACGGCAGCTGCCACGGGCGACCGGAGAGCAGCTGCTGCACATTCAGGAACCAGGTGCGCTTTTGCACTGTGGTGCTACGAGGATTACTGACAGCTGTTCCTCTCTGACTTGATCCAGGAGCCGCAGAATCAGCGGAACCGGAGGGAAAGCATAAAGGAGCGTTTTGGGCCAGGGGCTGTGAGCAAAGGGGTATTCCCGTGCGCGCGCAGCGCAGCACTTAAGCATTTTAGTCCACGCCCACCTGCTGTGTGGGCCCCACCCTGGTCCAGTATAAATAACGGTGAGACCAGGCAATCGGCTCCCAAATAGCAGTTTTTCTTCAGCCCAGTCCAAATTAAAAAAAAAAAAATTTTGCAGTGATTTTTTTCAGTAAAGTTAACAAAATACCAGCAACAACCCTCTTCAGTTTAGCATGAATATTTCTGTTGATTTAAAACTGTTATGTGTTCTGATAACACCAAAATAATTGTAGTAGTAATGTAATGTAGTGCCTTGTGACAAAAATAAACAAATTATTAGTAAAGCACACCCCTCTGCTTGATGCAGTTATTTGGGTTATTCTAATCTAAATATATACTTGAAACTAGTAGCATAGAAAATGTTTTCAAAACATGCAAGTTGTGGAATGGTTTTCTTTGCTGCTCTATAAACCTACTGAATACTAAGGAGACGATGGTTTCTATGTGAACTGATTATTTTGTAGACATCTTTTGCATGAGTTTGAGGAAGATAAAATTGACTTTTTAAATATTTTTTTCTTAAAGGAAGTCAGTGTTGTGTTAATATATATACTTTTTTGTTTAAAAAAAGAAAAGAAAAAACGTAATTATGAGAAGTGCCCTTTATTTCACTTGATCCCCTGCCCCTCAAAATGTCTGTGCACGTCCCTGCACAGGAAGAACATGCAAATTCCCTGCAGAAGGACCCCATGTCAAACCCAGAATCTTCTTGCTTCAAGGCAACAGTGCTACCAACTGCAGCAACAGTGCTACCAACTGCAGTAGAAAAGCATGATTCCTTTTTGGCTCAAATGTCTTTTTAAATATTTTTTTTTTTTTTTTTTTGAGAACCAGAATGGTGCTTTACATTTTGGTTATTCCTGCCGTGTGCCCATCTATTTATTAATTATTTCCTTGTTAGACAACTGTTAAAGCAAACTCATTGAAAGGAGTAATATAAAAGGTGACCCTGGTATGGACTAAGCTACCTATCCAGACTGAAACCCGCCTCTTACCTATTGATAGCTTATAATTGGCCGTACCATGACCGTGAGAGGAAAAGAGAGGAAAAGAACATGTATTCTAAAAGGTTGGATTGATTTAACAAATATTTTTTTGTCAGTATGCTGTAGAGATAAATCCATGAAACAGAAAATACTTTTTTTCTTTATCTCCGACAAAATAATATATATATATATATATATATTTGTATGATCACATCCTGTTAGAACCAAAAAAAAGTATTAAGACCTTTAAATAAAATATGATTAATTACAGCCACATAAAAATATTTTAAAAACAGTCTTGCTAGATATTTACCGGTAATAAAATACAAATCATTAATCTTCAAACAATTATTAAAGCACCACATACATGTACAGTTAAGCCCCAAATTATCCATACCCCTGGCAGATTTAAATGAATCGTTTAAGTTTACGACTGGTTTCTCATGACTAGAAGTAATTAATACTTTGGAACGGCAGTTAAAATCTGCACTTAAATCAAATGAAATAATCTGTTTAGTGTTCTAAATATGGGGCTAACGGTAAAGATGCCCTCCAATCTCAACCTCCAGAGTTTGTCACAAAAACAGGTAATAATAAGAAAAACTGACTAAACACAGTTGAGTCAGTTAAACTGTGTTTAGTCAGTATTATACAGTTTTATCCACTCCTAAATTATACACCATGTTTATGGTCTTAAATGTTGGTAGGCCTGTTTAACCTGCTATCTGAAACAATGTTGTTGGTTAAAATAAATAATTTTAAGTTCAAATAAGTCAGGGCAGGGATATTCTTTGGACTGACTGTAATAGTGCAAGGCCACATCCCACTAACAAATGTTATACATGTCACATAATAATGAAAACTACTTCAGACATTTTAGTTTATTGGTTCATAATCTTTATTGCACCCAACAATATAAGCATGAACTTGAGTATACCAATGAACAATAAGGGAGTCTGGTTCACTTTAAACAAAATGGTATATAATAAGTAAGCTTATGAATAAACTACTCTGCATCTGTAATACAAAAAAAAAAAAATCATATTTAGAGGATGTGAGAAACTTAACAACTCATCACATGGACACAAGGACACTTAACTGTTCAAGCATTGTATGCTTGTTTTTCCTATGACTGTTAGTCTTCATTATTCTGTTACAATTTCAAGTTATCCCTAAGCAATTATTGTATGGTAATGACATGCAGTTGATAGAGTATTGTATCAAAATGTATTGACTGCAGAGATGGCTTTGCATTAAAGTAAATATATCAACAACCCTATATATTAACCATTCTAGCATATCTTTAGTTTCATTTTTTAACAGTCAGGTTCTCTGGTGAGCAAGTTTTCATTTTCCTCAAACAATACACATAGCTAAATGTGGAGGTTATAATTGGGATTATTAACTTTAAGGTCATTATGGATTATGCTTTGACAAAAACTGGATGGGAAACACAGACTTTCATGAATACAGAATATAGATTTGGATTAAACAGAGTACTGACAGGGTACTGAGTATGCATGGGAAGTCTGAATAATCAACCAATTTTCTCTTTGATTGGTTGGAGAATTTCTACACTTTTACATAAAGCTGCTGACCAGCCAGATGAAAGAAGGCTCCTATATTTTCACTTAATTTAAAAAGAAAAAGAAAAGAGAAAAAAAATCACCAGTTTGGAAACAAATTGCAGTCTCAAAGAAAGTAGTGTACCTTGGACACTCAATAAGCACCCCCTCTTAAATTTAAATACTGTAATTTTATTCAAATTTGCAAGTAATTAGCACAGTGTTGTAAAGAAGCAGACAACAGGCTGCATAGCCAAGCCGTTTGCTCAAATTATTAACCAGCTAATATCAACTTGGTGCATTTTGATACTACTGCTAACTTTTTAAGGTTTTATTCTATAGTTTTGGTTGGATTTATATATCAAAATCACTTTAAATAAGTGGCATAAATATAATTATAAATGAAAAATTGTTTTAGCAGTTTTATGTCTGCTTCTCTGATCAAAATAGCCATCATGTTATAAACTATACCTGTGATATTTTTACTCAAGGTTATGATACCGTGAAAATCTCCTTTCGCACCATGTCTAAACGCAACGCATTCAATAGTTATACGAAACTTACTATTTAGAATAAAGTTGTGTCATTGGCTTCAAATTCTTTTACTGCCAAAAAGGGAGTACGAAATAAAAACCCAACACACAATGGAGGTGTTAAATGAAATCCGAAGAAAAATGGTCCTCTACAAGCAGAAAAAAAAAAAAAGTTTGTTTTGTTATATTTTTAATCATCCTTGCTTTGGTACTCTTGACATTCCTTTCAGGTATGCTCTTTCAAGCTCCTATAAACAAAAATGGACCGAGGTTTCAGTATTTCACATGGGAAGAACAAAAATCTTAGACTTGAGGACTTTACATATGCATAACCTAAAACATGGTAAATACTACAAAAAAGTGCATCAATTTCCCATATTGCTGTTAAGTCTTTATGATAATTACAACGCTTATTGCGAATCTGTTATCAAACAAAATAAAATGTTGGGGTGTTGTTTTTTTAAGGCATGTTGGACAGTTTTCATGATTTCACTTTACAGACGCCACTCTAGCTTCTTTAAACAAAGCCAATAAGTGGGCTACATTTCAGCCTTATAGCAATTTTAATTCCCTTGCTAATTCCACACCAAGAAATAAAATGCAAAACAAAATATTGACCTATGTTGTTACTTTCTTTTGTAAAAATACTTTACAGGATTATTATTTACTTTGCTTCAAAACCGTGTACGGATTTATTTAATGTAACATTTCTCTCAAAAGGGTACTTGACAGTTTAGCACCTCAGATATTCTTGATGAATAGATGCGATTACCTTTTGTATTGGACCTTTTATCAAGTGAAAGTTCTCTGTGATGATACATCATAGTAAGACGTAACAGCTTTTGTGTTACTAAATATTCAAGGTCAGACCTCATGTTTTCCTGTCAGGCATCTGACCCAGCTCTGATATAGATGCCTCTCATACACGGTTTTCTTTATATGATCTTTGTGCTAGAAAAAAAATCTATTTTTTGTTCCCGGAATAACAACAAGAAGAAAAAAAATATTTCTGGCTGATGATATGATACAGCTGAATAAAGGCTGTGAATAAACGACAACGTATCCTTGTTTTTTTGAAGACCCCCAAAGAAAAGCATTAGCCAGTGAGTTCTGTAGCACCATTTTTTTTAATCTAGGACGGATTTTGATTGCAGCGTTGTATATCCGTGAAAATGAATGATTTCCAAATTAAAAATCAGTTAAATAAAAATAATGAAATTACAAATCTGAGTACAAAAATTTGAATTCACTGAATATAAAGCTACATCTAAGATAATTTGTCACTCATTTAAATAAGTGAAAATCCTACAAAATGCAGATTCATTATACAGAGTCTAATAATGCAAGCATTTCTTTATTGTAATTTTGATGATCATGGCTTAGTTAGTGAAAACCAAAACTTGGCCTCAGAAAATATTGGCATGTGGTAAGAGTTTAATATTGGCCACTCATTGCGTCACACCTTAATCAGCTGATTAACTCAAAACACCTGGGTAAGCCACAAAATGTCGTAGCTCATGAAGTTCGTTGTTCAGTGTTTTCTATCCAAGCATATTCAAAAAAAGTTGAGAGAAGGAAAAAAAGTGTAGTAAAAAAAGGTGCTTCAGCAACAGGGACACAAGAGCAATTACCAGCAAAATCCATTCAAGAATTTCAGGGAGCTTCACACAGAGAGGACTGAGGCTGGAGTCAGTGGATCAAGAGCGACATACACAGACAATAGCAAAATTGTCTTTCCTGGACTAATGAGAAAAAGAACTGGACATTTGCTCAGTGGTCCCAAGCCCTATTTTAGGATTAAAGAAAAAAAAAGGCTCTCAGAGTCTGTAGAAAGAGTGGAGAGGCACAGATTCCATGTTGCTTTAAGTCAGTGGTTCCCAAACATTTTCTTCCGGGCCCCCCTTTTGGTTTACATAACACCAAACGCCCCCACCCCCTCCCCCGCAAATTCTCTCACTCACACACACCTTGTCCAATCAGAGTACACGGCAGTTTATTTCACTTTCACCCTTTTATTAAGAAAATTGGACGAATTAAGGGCTGACTGCAATAAACACAGGTTGCATAACAATACAATACAACCTCAAGTAATAAAACAACAAACAGTCTTAACAGTTTAAAAAATTTAAGTGTAAATTTTTAATTGTAGTCTGTACAACAGTATTTTTGCTGTCAGTGTAATTTTTTCAAGCATCTTAACAACGTAATGCTATTCTTTTCTTTTTTAAATTTGTTGTAACAAAATTCCACACTGTGATCCATTAATTCTTTTAATGAAAGGTTCTCTGTTCAAAAAGGGATAATAATTATGAACAACTCCCTGAGAGGAAAATAAATTAAAATAAAGGTTTGTCATAAAAAATGACTTAAATCCTGCCATCTTCGCAGTGACTGGTGTGAGCCTGCTTGTTGCTGCAGGTAAGTTATTAGTAAGCAGTCCTTATTACTGTCAGTGGCTTCCTCCATCTGTAGAGCAAAGCGGCCGTCCCGCACCTTATCATGAAGCTGCTCCTCTATGTCCTTTGACATGTCATAAATGCGCCTGCCGATAGTATTATTGGACAGGGGAATAGCCCGTAGTTTGCTTGCTGCTGAGTCATCAATCATAGTTGAAACCATTTCCATAGCACAGGGAAGTATTAGCTCCTCCGCAATCGTATGCGGCTTTTTACACTGTGCCACTCGGTAGGCAACTTTGTATGAAGCGAGTTGAGCGTTTACCGGCACGGAGGCGGCTTTTTTAAAGAGACACTGTTGAGCCCGGCAGTTTACGAGTTTTTATCTGAAAAAGTCCACTGACTTGTCTTTGAGCTCGGGATGTATCGTCTCTAAATGGCGTCTTAACTTGTTAGGCTTTAAACTGTCAGTCTCGCGCCCCCCCTGCAATGGCACGACGCCCCCCCTAGGGGGCGCGCCCCACACTTTGGGAACCACTGCTTTAAGTCCAGTTTGAAATGACAATCAGGGATGATTGGGGGGTGGGGGATGAGTTTTGCCTCAGCTGAGCCACAGGCTGAACGCCTACATGCCATGCTGCATTGATGCAGCAATTCAAGCAAAAGACGGCTTGAATTGCTGCCGTCAAATATTCAGTGCATGGAATTAAACACTTTTCAGAAGCTTGGCATTTCTTTTTATTACATCTTGAAGTAATAATCAACATTCTAATTTTACATTACAATTAAAGGGTTGAAATTTTCACTCTTTATAATGAATATATGTAATGTATGGCTTTCAGTTTCTGAAATGAGTGACAAAAGATTACATTTTACTTAATTGTCACATTTTTGAGAGGTACTTGTGATAATTCCACACAACATGATTTAAGGATTAAATACTCTTTTCTACTAGGAATTAAATATTAAACATTTAATTTTCCCTGAATATTAATGAATAAAAGTTGATTCTTTGTTAATTTTTGCCATTAATAAAAGATTAAGTAAATTTTAAAGCTGCCAGCTGCATTCAGTAGAGTTGTTGTTAGTGGTGCTACTTAAACCTAAAATGGGCAATAGTGACGTGTCGATAATAAAGTGCATTGCAGGCCAACAGCCTTGGTTTTCTCAATATGTAACTCTGAAACTATTTTCTACCCCTCTAAATTGTTCTTAGCCAACTTATACCAAGTCACACAGTCATGCCTAAAGGGGGATTCAGAGGTTAATAACATAGAAAGGAATGTCTGATCGTCTGGTTGTGCTTCATCGCTTTAACACCAATGGGTTGTTTTGCATGATCTACTTAGACAACTTGCTATAGTGATATATATAAAAACAATAAGCCACCGTGGAACCAAGCTGAGAAGGAAAATAGTCTTTGTTGCAGCTACACTAAAGAGACAATAGTGTTTTTATCTCTTTTCAACTTCATTCAAACCAACCAGGCATAACCACTAAACCGTTTGAGTTCACAGGGAGAAAAAGTGTTTTTAGGAAGTGGAAGAATGCCTCCTTTGAACGTATGTGAAGACTTTGACACAGTGGTCCCAACAGTCAAGCACTAGCAGCTGTCCTTTCTGGGTGGTGGCCACTCCAACGGGACATGTTAGTCCTTCTCGGATCAGAATGTTAAATCCCCCTTCTTTAGGAAACTGGAGGACTTCTTTCCTACCACTGTCGGTGACCAACAAATCCCCATTAACATCCACACACATACCAGTGATGCAGCGGAAATCCTCTGTTTCAGAGAAGAAGTGGCTGAACTGTTTTCCAAGCTGGCCATCGGTACCCACTGAGCCGATGGAGAAGCCCCCTTCAAGGTGGGGCTCATTTTGCCGTTTTTCAAAGTTCATGGCAAGGCCTTGGGTGAAGTACACGGTTCCTGCTGCATCACATGTCACAAACTTTGGCCGGACTGCAGAGCACAATCGATTGTAGCTAACTACACCTACATTGCGGTCCACTGCAAGGCACCACAGCTTGCCCCCTTCCACATCTGACACTACAAACTGGCCTGACGGCATGGCAGTAATTCCCCAGGGTTTAATCAGTTGGTTTTTGTGGCAGGCCACGTAATGTCCATCCATGGTGTAGACTTTAACAGAATTATCATAGTTGTCAGTAACACCAATCAAGCCTTGAGGGGTGACAGCTATGGATAGGGGGATAAGGTTAGGCGGGTCTGCACCAAAGAAGCTCAGAACAAAGTTGTCTATGCTTGCATTGCGCCTGATTTCGCGTGGGACGCCTTTGCGATTGAAAATCTGAACACGGCAGTTCCCTCGATCGGCCACCAATATATCACTTTGTGTTGAAACACAAATACTGACAGGTAAGTTAAACATTCCAGGAAGGGCTCCTTTACAGCCCATCTTTTTGACAAACTGGCACACAGGTGGCCTGGAACTAATCCCTGCAGATCCCCCATCTGCATCCATAGACTTTGATTTAAAGCTGCTTGGTGAGCTGCAAACAGCCTCTTCTAGAGCTGAAACCATGTCAACATCCCGGTAAAGATCCACCGGAACCGTCACAGAATCACCAGTAGCACCTAAGGGCACATCCTCTGCTTTAAACTCCAGAACAGTTTCTAGCTCACCTTTCTCATCATCTGTATTGACCGTGTAAGTGTTTGTGGTCAAACGAGCCACTTCGATAGGCATAGAGTGCTCTGCTTTAGCCAGTGTTGGGTCTTGCAGCTGGAATTGGGTTGGTAAACTACTTCTCAGGTCTAGTTCTTCATCATCACTTCCTGCTCCATCATCCTTTAACAAGGCAATATCACTCTGTCTTACCCGTACGGTCAGATAATCACAACGTGACACCACTTTTACCTCTGCGAGATTAAGAAGATATGTCTGCTCTTCGAGAACATGTGCATTGAGCTTTTCCACCTCCTCCAAAGAGGCTATGAATGTCCTTCGGGATCTGCTGAGCTCCTCCTGAAGATGTAGCTCTGCTGTAGAATACTCTCGCTGAACTGCCCGGTACTTTTGTCTCAAGCTCTTGGAAATGTTTTCAAGGGTTGTCTTTTTTTTCTGAATCTTGCCCATAATGTCACGGAGGGCATCCAGTCTACCACTCAATTCTTTACGCCGTTGCTCAGCAGCCACTTTTATTGGCTGAACTGAGTGGCCTTCATGCAGGTGGCCATCCGCTTTACAGACCTCACAGAGAACAGTGGTGCAGTCATAGCAGAACTGTCTTGGTAGCCGGTTGCCGCAGGACTTGCACATTAGCGCCGCAGCAGCAGCACTGCAGGTCAAAGTGCAATCGATTATCTTGAGTACAGTGAGATTATCTGCCAGCTGGGAAATGCTGCTCATCCTGGAGACTTTGCTGCAGAAGGGGCAGCGTACACCATTAATGGTATTAGCCAACAGTTTCTCCAGACAAAGTCGACACACCGTGTGGCCACATTGGAGTAGCTTGGGTCTCAGTTGATCTTGGTTGTAAGTCTCCAGGCAGATGGGGCATTCGAGAACCTCCCTCATTAGGTCTGGGTCCAGTGAGGGACATGCGGCCGCCATTATGATCTTTTCCCTTAAATGAAAAAATAAAATGAATAAATGAAAGATTAAATGCAAACTGATGGGTTTCCTTAGATAGAAAACATTTAAACTGATTGGAATGTAAGCATGATTGAATCAAAATGAATTGTAAAGTGCCTTGAGATGATGTGTTGTGAATTGGTGCTATATAAATAAACTGAATTTAATATTTCCCCATTTTGTCAAAATAAAATCACATCACAATCAAAAAAGTAATATAAAAACACTTCTTCTTTAGCTTCTATAACCAAAAATACTGTCTTGAAAAATGTAGATTTAGCTAAATTTATGATTATTGAAATTATTATAAATAAAATATAAATAAAATAAAAGACATTATAAAGAATTTTAAGTGATTATATTTACAAGTCCTGGCAACATTATTGGTACTTATATCCATATGATATGGCAATGCCCAGAGGTTAATTGTTTCTGGGAAAATATTGCAAATGTTCTATCAAGCATAATGGAGTGAGAAATACATCACACCCAGAGGCTTTTATTATGCAACGTTACCAGCATAAGTTTAATCACACACATATATACCTATATGTACCAATTTATTACCTAGATCTTGTTACGCATATTTATGTGTCATAGTTATTTCGGCAGATGCCAATGGCCAAGGATTTTGGCTCTTGTTCATGTGCTCTAATAAACATATGAAATGCCACGGTCATTCTCTGTATGTCATTACCACTCCAACAACAGTTTGCCATACCGTCATGCCTGGACTGTCTGTGGGGGGTCTTGTTTTTTTTGTTTCCTTTTGTTTTTCCTTCCATTGCCATTATTACTGGAATTAATAACACTAATATTATCTTTATTTTTGTTTTAGATTATCTGTTGTTAAAAGAGGTGGTGGCAGGGCAAATGAGGAATAAGGAGTAGGCTAATGATGTAATGTTATATTTATATATAACTGCAACCTCATAAAAAACTTGGTCAAAAATGACTTCTTTGTGATTTAAATAAGGCTTTCTGCAACTGAAGCTTAAAAAAGTTGAGATCCCCTGATCACTACCAAAACATATTGTTAGTAGAGTATATCTTATCTCCTTTTAACAAGGAAAATAACTTGTGGACGATGAGAACCAAAAATAATGCTTATAACTGAATACAATGTTAAGCTAATATTTTCTGCTTGCTAACAGACATGATGTCGCGCATAATAAATGTATACAGTCATAGGCGAACATGTCAGGCTTTGTTTAACAATCCCACCTTATCAATTGCAGCTTAGAAACTGACTGTCTTCGCACGCTTAAATTTAACACAACATGGGTGTAGAGCATAGACTGTAAGGTGTAGAGAAGGCCTCGCTATCTGACAGCAAATGTTCACGGTGTGCTGAAGGGTAAATACATCGCGACGACGTCATTGGAAAAAATCAAATCAAATACAAGGCTGATTAGAACAGGACGTGCATCGGAACATCAGCCAATGACATAGTTTCTGTTTATAGATTTGCTCTTTAACGTTACCTTTCCTCCTACGTCTGCTAGTTGAGAGGTAAGAGGGTGAGCAAAAACAGCTACAGCCGCTGTTGGAGCTGCAGTGCAGTGTAGACTCTTCTGACGCAGAGCCGTAGCCGACGTAAAGCGCACTCCTTAGGCAGATAGTTGTTTTCATTGGCTAGTAAACATGCTTTCATGCCAGGCATCCGTTTACATTCATTATGCAGTCTTACCATGTCATGATCCCATAAAAACTCAGTCGACATTTTAATATTTTGCAGAGGAACATAATTTTATTTTCTGCAAAAAGCTCTTCAAACAGACATACTTTTTAAATAAAGGAATCTCAAGGAAATTTCAATCGAAAGCAACTGGACTTGGTAGCAAAGTCCAGTTGCTTTCGATTGAAATTTCATTGAGATAACCATGACCTGGATAAATGACAATATTCACAGGCAAATAAAGGAATGCTTAAATGCTGAAGTACATGAAAATATATATTTTTTCGAGGTAGAAGAGTAATTACGCAGAACGCCCGCTAGATGTCAGAATAGATTCACAGGAGGTGGTTGCCATTTACCTATAGATAGATAGATAGATAGATAGATAGATAGATAGATAGATAGATAGATAGATAGATAGATAGATAGATAGATAGATAGATAGATAGATAGATAGATAGATAGATAGATAGATAGATAGATAGATAGATAGATAGATAGATAGATAGATAGATAGATAGATAGATAGATAGATAGATAGATAGATAGATAGATAGATAGATCAAAACAATATCTGAAAAGAAAGATTTAAGAAGCAATGGCACATTCATTTGTAGGCCTATATTAGCCCCCCCCCCCCGTAAAATCCAGCTTTTAGTTTAGCTTAGATTTTTTTCCTGATTATGTATTCTGGGTATAAACCTTTTGTCCTGTAAAAGATCTACCATTGGTCATCTTCGCCATGATCTTCCTACAGCTACAATTTATTGCATTAAGGAGGGACATCTGATTATGTGTTATGTTGATCCCCACAAAAACACAAGTGACATCTATCTTATTGGACATTATAAAATCAGATTGATTTAATTGAAATAATTATTTTTTTTTTACTAAGCTGTTTTCTTTCCAGGTCATAATTTTTGTGTTTTCTGTCTTGGTGTGCTTTCTAAATAAGACAACAATTGCCCATCTTTCGGCTTTGAATAAAGTCTGTTGGTTAATTAAATGTAACCATTGTAGATCCTGAAATGTGTTAATGGTATGTCCTCAACAGACCAGTGTAATGGTAAATGTCTTAACAGCAATGCAGATGCAACTACAACTTTGACACGTGCATGTAACCTGACAATAGCTGTAAAGAACTGTTTTTATGTAATGGTAAAAAGTTGTTCAGTTAATTTTTGCCTTTATTTCTGTGCCTTTCTAGCCATATTTTTACACTCTGTTTTTCTCCTGCCTGCTCCTCCAGAGGCAACAGATCAGGGACTCAGTGGTGGAGGGCGACGGGATCTTAAATCCATTCCCTTTATCAACTACCTGTTGGCTCTACAGAAGAGTCAGCTGCTGTCTGATGACCTGGTAAATGGCGTAGAGATTCGCTGTGAAGAAAAGGGCAGCTGTCCCTCTGCCTGCCACCTGTGCCATCACCAGGGCATGATGGGAGGAGGGTCAGGGAGAAGCCGCAACAGTAATGGTAGGAGTGGTGAGCAGCCTTCTCCCATTCCTGTCCTCCTTGAAGTCAGCAGAGTCGTGCCACTTTACAGTCTTATCCAAGACAACATCACCAAAGAGGTGAGAAAGAGACATATTGATTTACCACTATATCAAAAAAGACCAAACTGAGAGTAAATAAAATTAAATGACCAAAATGAGGTATACTATTCAATATACAACGCCTTGCAAAGGAATGCATACCCACTTTTACTTTTTGTCATATAACAGCAAACTCCATTGTACTTTAGACTATCAAAATTTATTGCCTGACTTTGGAAAATAAAGAATTTTCAAAAGTAAAAATCTGAAAAACATACCCTCTATGTGTTCAGGCTCTTAAACTCCCAGTATGTTTAGATAAAATCCAGTGCAACCAGTTGTATTTAGAAGTCACCTAATTAGAAATAACAAAGGAGCCGTACGCAGATTAATGCCAGTATTGATACGGCTGTTTATGGAAGGCTTCAGAAATTCATCAGAGCACATTACCTCAGGTAACAAGCAGGATCACAACGAATACAGCAGACATATTGGAGAGAAAAGTTAAAGAGAGTTAAAGGTCCTATATCATGCTATTGTACAGCTTTCAATTTCTGGGATAGGCACATATATGATAAAATGTTACTGTTGGTGTTATCTGGTATTAATTTGTCCTGAAATATAACTTATATCGTAGAGTTGTTTTTTGACTCAGAAGTAAGACGCTCAGTTTCACTATAATCCTGCCTCCCTTCCCTCTGAGTGCCGCCCATTTCATGACGTACAGTAGCCTTGAGCCCTAGTCTGACTGCAGCGAAGCAACATTGGCGACAAGTAATGTTATAAGCCACATTATATCAAGACTTTAAAAAAAATATTTCAGTAATTTAAATTAAAGCCTTTTTGTGATGCTCTTTATATTTTTACAATTTTATGAAACTTTTGTTTTGGATTTATTTAGTTTTATGATTCATCTGCACTTTGTAATCAACTGTGATGCACATTTATCTAATGTTGAAGAATAAGTTTGAATGTTTAATCTTATTGAGTGACGCCTTTACCCAAGTCATGGTCAGAGTGTTTTGATAACAATAATCCCCATCTGCCGTTACCATGGAGATAACTCTTTTACCAGGCTTTATTAAAATATCTAATAAAGTTCACAGCTCCTAATCTAAGAGAAAGGCGCCACAAAGTCTAGGGTTTTTGCCTTGAGAATTGTGTATTATTAAATAAAATTGATAGACCAAGGTTGCTGGAAATTATATAAGCTTGTTGTTGTAAGATTGAGACAGGTCAGTATTCCGGCGTTACTGTGTAATGATACTGTCCTCTTGTATGATCAATTATAATCGCATTAAAACCTCCAAAAAACTTAAAGGAATCGCTCTCATTTAATAAAGAGTCTAGAATCCGATCACACTTTATTATATTAATGCCTCAGACCTTTGGTTTATTTTTTGTGTAACCACCGGGTCAATAAAGCTGATTTCAGCAGCTAAAGCTACGAGCTGCTTACCAATAGCAGAGTGTAGACAGAGCCCAAACCATTTGAGCCGAGTCCAGTGACTGAGTGCTGAAGCAGGAGGATCTTTCCAGCCCTGTTTGTATTTTAAAACGTTCTCACTTCTGAAAATAAGCTTCAGAACCAGGTGAATAGTTTATAAGTCGCGGGTGTTGTTTGAAGTTGGGCCCGGGTGTGTTGTGTCTGAATGCATAAGCAGCGTTATGAGTTCACAGAAGCAGCTTCATAAATGGCTAACACACTTTAGCATTAGCATGTATCTAGTGTTTACTTATTGCTCTGGGCACTTCATCAAGTATATTTAATTATAGGAATTGATCCAGCTGCTCTGGCAGTCCACTTTGGTTCTGGCAATGGTTCGTAAACCAGACATGGGCGGATTGACGGTCACATACTACAAACATGTTGTAGTTGGTTAGATGCGGGATTCCGGTGAAAAATTCTGGTGATTTGATTGTTCTTTAGGAATGCTGAATAAAGTCCTTTAATTCTCGCAGAATTTTTTTCCCCGCAATATTGTAGAAAGTAAAATACTACAATAACGGTGGTGCGAGAATCTGAAGCAGCTTGCACCTGTGAGAAAGGGAGCCTGTGTGTTTAATCTGCAGTGGTGGCGGCGACAGGCCGGGAACTTCCTAGTTTGACAGTTTTATGTAAGTCGTTTTTTAGAAGAGGGCGTTGCATTTGCCCAGACTGCAGGATTCAGTAGGATTACTGAGAAATGCATCAATTAAGCCCAAAAGCACTACAAAATGGTTGAACACTCCAAAAAGTTGATTGACCTTTAAAGTGACAAAATATCACAGAAAACCATTCCGTCCATTATCTGAAAATGGAAATAGTATCATAAAACGTTAAACCTAACAATACCACCATCGACCTAAACTGGCAGACAACACAAGTAAAGCATTAATCAGAGAAAAAGCCAAGAGGCCCATGGTAACTCTTAAGGGGCTAGACAGATCCGCAGCTCAGGTGGGAGAAATTGTTGACAGGACCAACTTTAATCATACATTACAGAGATATGGCCTGTATGGTGGATTGGCAAAAAGAAAGTGTGTTTAAAGAAAGCTCTCAAAAAAGTCCATATAATGTTTGCTTCAAGACATTCATGTAGTATTTTCATTTTTATTGCTTAGATACTATTTTGTATTTGTCCATTTCATAAAACCCCAGTGAGACATGTTTAAATTTGTGGATTTCATTTCATATAGTGGGGGAAAAAGCAATGTAAAAATGTTCAAGGGTTATGAATTTTTTTGCAAGGCACCATACTTTTGGGTATAACATGTTTTTTTGCATTGTTATTTAATGATGTGAATGAACATGTAAGTGCTAGGAAAAGAACAAGGCAAATTGTATGCATTGTTGCCATTTTAGAAGGCGTCAACCCACTGTTTGGCATGTTTTGCCTGGTATTTAATCTAATATAATATGACTGCGGTGTAACACTTGTAAACTGTGTATATTTTGTTTTCTATGAAGCATTAAATTAATGTCAGATGTAGTTGTTGTACCTCGCCTGTAGAGGGCATAAGTTGGTTGACTTTGACCACTGGAAACAAGTACTGTAATACATAGGGAATAAAGAAGATGACATCATGGTTTTTTACTGGTGGGGAAGTCTATGTGTATGTGTGTGAGTGTGGCTGTCTGTCTATCGGTGTTTTGAAAGAAGCATCCACTGCTGAATGTAACATCATCCTAAGGAGCCGCATGCTGCGTTTATGATTCATTCTGTCTAAGATTATATTTTGCCGCGAAAGTTAATCACATCAGATCTGTTTTCCAGGAGCTTAATTTAGGAAAAAGCTCTGGCATCACTTGACATTTAGTTGACCACATCTTTCCCTGTTTGAGCTACGTTTCGTGTTTGTCTTCGGGAGCTCATGTCTGCAATCTCTTTGTGCAAGAAGTGAGGCAAAAACATGTGACTCAGAAATGTTTAACATCAGTAAACCATGCATCCGATTAGGCACCTCCATAAATATGCATTTAAATATGAATAAATGCATTTAGAAAGCACACACACAGCATTAACCTCTGTACGTGCCTCTCATAACAAGCACCAGACCCCCAAAGAGTAGGAGGGGCAATCAATATCAGACAACCCATAGTGGGCCTTGTCAATACCTAAATGTGAGGAAGTGCAAAAAATGTCTGTAGTTGTGCTTTTCACTTTACTACCCATCTTTCTGTCAATCCCTAAGCTATCTTTGCTTTTCTGAAGGTGTGCGAGGAGAAGACTGGTTAGCCTGCAGTAGACTAAGGTACCCCTCTGAGCTGGCTTGAGGGAGGATTATTAGTTTCATACTGATGTCATCAACCTCTGAGGAGGGCAGGGAGTACATCCCTCGGCTACTGTTTTGCTTGCATTTTCTTCTGTTCTTGGCCAAAGCTGCTGCATGTCACAAAGACACATACGTATATATTGTATTAGGGACTAGCATCAACCTGTCTGTCTACACACACAATTGTTCCGTCGCTTCATCTTCATGTGTGCATCTGTCTCTCACACACAATTTCACTTGAGACTGTCTTTCTACTTGGCTGAGTCGGTGAGAAAAGAGAGCTCCCAGGCAGTAAAAGCTCTCTTAGAAATAAGGCCCTTTTTTCACTTTACCTTGAATCCATGGAAGCAATCAAATATAAGCTTAGAAATTCAGTTCATGGTTAGATTGCATCAGATTATGTCTCCATGTGTATGCCTATTTAGATAAATGTGTCTGTAAACGCCTCGTATCTGGCTTCAATAGATATGTCACTTTCACTGTGGCTCCATTCCTCCCTCATTTCTCAACTGCTGGTATCTTTTCAGTGACCTCGACCAGGCTGTCTGGTTGTTTGACAGGACAAGTCTCTTACATATATATTCCATGTTAACCCAGAAGGGGGTATGGATAATGGCTTTATTACCATTTCTGTCTGAAGATCTTAATCCTATAAAATGAAAAAAAACTAAAATGAATATTAAAAATAGTGCACCTGCACTAAGAGCCTTTTAATATAAGCTTCAGCCTTTTTGGAGAAAATATTGAAATATTTCTTTGGACTCATTTTTTGTCAGTTACCTGAAACTAGTAAAGCCGGAAGACAGGAGAAAGCAATTCCTATAAAACAATTTCTCAATTCAAAAGACTGGATAGGATTGGGTGAGATTATAGCTTCTATTTTATTTTGGAAGACTGTAGGAGAAGATTTTAATAGTTGGACAATAATAAAACCTTGAGAGACCAAACACACAGTGATAAATAAAATCATGGATATAACAGTTTCCGTTCAACAGAGTGTGTTGTGCGGCTACACGCCAATGATGAGACACCACACACGTAACAGATTTTACTCACGAACATAATCAGCTCAGACAGTAAATTTCCCAAAACCTCACAAGATAAAACATACATACAGAGTGAAACAAAAAAGTGGCCAAAGAGGAGGCACTGGCGATATTTTGTGGGCTAGTTTAAAATGATAAAAAAATTAGGTATTACATAAGGACTCGAACCAAGCAAGAGCAGGGCCTCTACTTGCTACACAAATACATGGAGGTGAGTCATTTTTTTTTTCTTTTCTCTTTTTACCTCTGAAATGGGGGTTGATCATTAGAGACTTTTCCCTGATTGATCTGTTTCTATGCATATGTTGGCGGCGATCAAATAAGCCGAGACTTATATTAATATTAATAGGCTCTTCTTAGGTGTAACAATGCCTCTCACCTCACTTTCTGATTGGCTGTACATCAAATTTAACATGCTGCAAGCTCATTTGCAACACATCATATATGCTGCAATATCTGGCTGAGACAATCCAACATTTTGAATATCCCCAAATTGACTCCAATTAGAGGGGTAAAATCATCCTTCCGAGCAGACCAGAGAGCTCTAAAAAAAGATAGAAATGTCTGTTAGGATTATATCAAGAGCCATCCCAATAATTGGGGGAACCTTGCGATTGTCGGAAGGGAAAGTCCGGCACAAAACAGGCTTAAAAATCCTGGCCTTTGAACCAGGCCTTAGTCAATATGAAATTATTTTGAAATGTTTTAGATTGTGGCCTACTACAGTGCTGTGAAAACCTATTTCCCCTCTCGCAGATGTCCTCTGTTTTTACATTTTCTTTTTTCTTTCTTTTTTTTTACAAATCATCAAACAAAGGTAAATAAATACAAATTACAGTTTCTAGTACATTGAGATTTCAATCATCCTGGTCCTATCTGAAAAAGTGATCGTCCCCATTTTAAAATCAAGACGTGATTAATTTCACAAGCTACACAAGCTGATTACTCCCAGACAAAAAGAATTATGAAACCACTTAAATAACATTCTTCTAAAAAGGTAAAGTACGCTACAAGAAGGCTAAGGAAATTCCACAAGAGATGAGAAGCAAAGTTTTTGACATAATGATACAAGAGCAGGAAAAAGAATGGGCAAAAATTGTACCCATGGGAAAGTTCCAAACCTAAAAACTCTGCTCACCCAAGTAAAAACCCAAGAAGAACAAAAGAAAAACACACAAAGGCCCATTACATTTCAATTCATGACCCCAACAGTTTTGGAGAGTTATGTTGTGGACTCATGTGAACTGTAGCTGTTAGATTCAACAGAAAACTAATACAGGATTTCAGATTAGGAAATTATATTAACAGCTAAACATGGTGGTCATTGTGTGATAGTCTGGGACCTGCATGACTCACTGTAAATAACAGTATTATAAATTCTGTTGTCTGCCTGAAACATACTATGAAAGAAAACCTGGCCGTTATTTCATTACAACATTAGTACAACAAACCAAGGCAACTTTTGAATATTAATTTTGGAGTGCGTTGTAAAATGTGGGGAGAGGCCCTTTGTTCATTTTGCCACTAAACCTAAACTAAGGAACAATCTATCTCTGTGAGTCAGGCAGGTAACCTCAGTTGAGGTTTTTAAATCACGTGTAAAGACTTGTTATTTAAGCAAAGCATTTGATTCGTGACATTTTTTATCCTGTATGCTCTCTTTTTGGTGTTCCTTTATTGCTTTTCTGTCCTTGTTTTTATATGTTCGTATGGTGTTGTGTTGTCCTCGATTTTATCCTAATGTCTTATTTTAGCTCGACTTTGCCTATTTTTAACTTGTTTCTCTGATATATTTTTTTTATTGTGCAATGCTTCGTTTCAGCTGCCTGCTGTGGTGACAATGCTATAAATAACATTATATGGTATGGGTTAAAAGTAAAAAATAAAAATAAAAAATCAGCAAAAAAGAGTGGGCCAAAATTCCTTTAAAGCAATGGCAAAGACTCATTGCCAGTTACCTTAAATGCTTGATGTTATTCATTGTTGTTGCCTAGAGTGGCACATCTAGTTATTAGGTTTAGGTGACAATAATTTTTTTACACAGAGCCAGGTTGGTTTCAATAAGACCATGCCTTTAATATATGACATCATTTCAATATTATAAAAATTAAATGTCAAAAAAGCAAAAACAGACTAAATATATACATATCTTCACATGTAGAAACCATTTGTCTATAGCTTTTGTTTTTACATTTGCTGATCTTTCAGTAATAACCTTTGCGTTTGAACAGACATGATTTTCCTCAAGTTGCTCTTCTCTTTGACTTTGCTCATTTTAGGCTTGGTCTTCAAATGAATTCAACTGAAAAGAGTTGTGGAATTGGATTCAATTTGACTGTGGTGGTTATGCTAATACACACATGCAAACACTGACTCCGACATGCTGTCTGATGCCAGAGAAAAAGAGCTCAGATCATAAATAAGTAAACTGTTCCCTGTGGTGCTTGAGTCCCAAGGTTGCTATGACTGAATTATGGCAAACCTTTTGAACAAATTGGTTTTGAGTCTAATGGGTCAGAATGCTCTATACCCTTCCCATATACCACTACCGTGCCTTCCCTCATCAAAGCAGCATTTGAAATAGATATAAGGTGGCAGGTTCAAAATGGAAGAGGTAGCAGGATCAAGCTCAAATGCAGCATAAGCAAAGAAAAGCAATTTACAGATGCTGACAAATATGGTGGGATCCCTGGTAATGATGTTTTAAAAAATAAAATAAATTTAGCTTTTATTGCAGTAGCACAGTCATATAAAATGTTTTTTGGGGAAAAATATGATCTTTAATTTTTTGAACAAACAATTGATGGTAATGAAAATTTTACAAAATGTTATCCTACTCCTAAAATCCTAAAATCAGTGCAACAGAAACATTTTTAACTTAACTTTTTCAATGAGGATTCTATAACATTCTAACTAGGAATCTTTGGGCTTAGGGTATAATAGGTATGACATTACACAAATGGCAACTTCCTTTAGTCATTGGCCACTATCCTGAACAATGCTTCAAAGCTCCCTGTTACAGAACTGAGGCAAAGTTTGGCAGCTTTGGACTATCAGGTCTCCATAAAAGCAATTAGATACAATATGTGCATGCCAATTGGCTGTTTGGGAGATGTGGAAGAAAAAATATTTTCTGTTCCACCATCACAAATATAAACATACCAAAGGTTAAACGGGTTTTGGTAAGTTTAGACTAACATTCAGCTTTTCATATAACAAACATTCCAAGTGGCTTGCAAGTAAAACAGGATGAATTAGAAAAGCACTCAGTGATTGCAGACCTCTGTCAGGGTTAATCACCCCTCATCCCCATGTCATTGTGTAATTCTAGCTTTCTGTACTTTTCTAGTTAACTGTCTGTTAATGAGATGCATGATTTTGCTTGTGCTGTTGCTATGCTGTTCCAGCAGAAAGGGGAGATTTGCGTATGCGTGATTAAGTTGTTGTGCACATTCTCCAATCGTGGCGGGGCTTCTGGGCAAGTTCGGCCGTGTGTGAGCTCTCTGAGGCTACGTCCACACTAAGCCGGATAAGGTTATACGGGGAGTTAGACGCCTAATGTTATCCACTCAACACGAGCATTTACGCCCCGTTTAAGGTCCGTTTAAGTTCCCATGATTGCGCAATTCAATACGGACCTGTGCAAATACTGGGCATGCGCGAAAAGATGCGTATAATCTACGTGACGCCAGCGCCTACATAATATATACAAGAAGCTCTACAGCACAGTACATATCTGCTTGTCCCGTTAACCGAAGAGAACAATAGCTGCTCAGAAGAAGAGAGAGTTTTTGGTGTGGACAGACGACGAGATCGATTTATTACTCTTCGCTGTTGTCTTTTCATTGACGCCACTTCCTTTCATTATCCGGTGAAGCTGTCCACACTGGCTCGCTTAGCTGTTGAATTAAGATTTACACGGCTCTCTTACCCGGCTAATAGTTATCCGGCCACAGACCTTAAACATCGCCGGGTTAGTGTGGACGATAGGGGGATGTAGACTAAATAATTATACGTTTAAGGCATTAGCCGGCTTAGTGTGGACGTGGCCTGAGATGGGAAAGGAGCCCACAAAGGTGTAGCTGATGGGTGGGTGGATATGTGCTTCACGTCGGATCAACCCCAAAATGTAATCAGTTTATCCTGGTGCCATGTTTTCACATTCCTTGAAAATTTTATCAAATATGTCCATAACATTATGCTGCTTGACGGGCATAAATACATATATATATCCTGGAGAAGGTAGTTACTAAAAAATATATGTGGGCCGTTTCTGTTCACGAAGACCCTGGGGACGTTGTTGGAGAGCATGGCACCAATTTTTTTTATTCAAATAATAGGAAAAAAAAATATCTAGATGACTAGATGAAAATTGAACATGGTTGTCTTTGAGTACTTTAACAGGATAATGATACAAAAAATCTTGCCCACCATGCTTTGAAGATGTACAGCAGGACCAGGTTTACAGATCACTCTGTCCACATATCTAGGCTCTATTCAGCACTGACTTTAAATAATAGATAACAATGGTTTCAATGTTACACAAAAACTGTATTCTTGGCTGATATAAAGCCTTTTCGAAGATATTTCAAGAAAAACTAAAATGTAAAGAAAATGTACCTAAGTAATAATAAAAATCGACTTTAGCTGGAATTTGGCACATAAATGTCGCCAGATCCTAAAGAAAAATAAGTTAGGTATCATACAGCTGGTTTTATACAGCCATATAGGTAAAGAGCGGCACTTCTTCCAGTCTAATGCACACATTAACTTTTGATTCCTAGAATGCAGCTGTACTACCAAGGAAAGCACCATACCTTGTCATTGATCAGATTTCTTCATTTGCTTTATGTCTAGTATGCAAAATCTTCTTGTAATAATCAAAACAGCATATATTACATTAGCAGAAACATATTTTTGACTATTTTGCTACATCCAAATGAACCTTGGCCTTTGACAAAGATGAAGCAATTTCAGCAATATTTTATGAGTTGCAATCTATCTGCTCCTACAATGAGTAGTTCAATGTACGAACCGACCAGCTGTTTATTAATGCATAAATGTAAATGGAGTGCATTGTGGAGTAAAGTATTTCAGCAGCATTTCAGATTATTGATGACTCACATTAAGTGTCATGACATTTCACATTTGTTTAGTTTTCACAGAGTTATACCCTTTCTAAAAAGGCAAACTGTAAATTATGTTTGGGAGTTGTCATGTGACATGCAATCCCCATCAACCTCTGGATGAACCAACCCACCAGTTGCCCTTAGCTCACAATTTCCTGGAAGTGCTACCTCTGATAAGGTTCCTAGAAACAGCCCATTGGCTTCTTTGTTAACACCATTACCTTTGAAGGATTGGAAAAGTCCTATAAAGACACTGATGTGGGTGCACACACACGTGCACACGCACACACACACAGATGATCTGCTGTGTGTTCTGACTTAGACTCTATTCCACCACTGGTGATTATCTTATAAATCAATACTGTGGGCCAGCTGGCCAGTGTTTTTGTGTATTAGCCTCACAATAAAGACAGTAATTGGTCAGCATTGACTAGACAAACAGATTAATACATCAGGGAGGTCACAATGGCCTCACTCGCCTTCTTGTAAGTCACGACAAGGTTTCTATGAAAGTGAAAGGTTCACATTATGGTTTGGAGCCGATGAGTCTGCATGGCTTAAATGACATCAAGGCTTTGAATAAACGTGGCTAGAGTTGTTTATGCTATTTGGCGTAGCTGATTTCTGTAATGTTATTTGTACAACGCAGAAAGTGATTATATTTAAGTCTCAAATTTTTTATGATAGGTAAATTTACTGAATATGAAAAATAGCATTTTTGGAACTGGTAAGATCAGTGTATCCATTGGAATAACATGGATGTCACTAGTACCTGGAAACAAAACTCTTTATTTGCCCTACATGGTTACAATCAAGGTTTTGATAGATTTATCCATGTCAAAACACTTGGTGACTTAATAAGGAGGATAATTAGATGATATCTGTTTCACACCCGTGTTTGGTGAGCACATAATGTATAGTGTATGAATTTGTAGAGTTCTTGAAAATATATAATCTGTGGTGAATCAGTAAAACTTACACTATAGATCTTAAGTCAACTGTACTTCACCAATTGTAGAAGAACTCAGACCGTAGACCTTTGTTGAGCCTGTTTGTCTTTTAAAAGACTTTTCTCCTTCCATCCATGTTCCTCATCTTCACCATTAGACATTTAATGAATTATCACTTCATAAACTATATAAGCAACTGACTCCCCCCGTCTACCTTTCCATAAACCTCCATCTGTGTTTTAACTCCTATGTGCCCTTACGATTCCCCCTACCTCATTCCTTTAACCACAATTAGATTCCCTGTTTACTCAGTGAAGATTGGCTTGCATTACTCATTAAACATAAACACGGTGGTGATCTTTTTGTCTGTGTTTCACATGTGCAGCCATGCAATCAAGCACACATGCCCATATGGGGTTTTTCTAAGAAACTGAGGGTGGTAAGCACATGACAGTTCTGTGGTCTTTCTCTTTTTGACATTCATAGTGGGGCTCATTTCTCATATTTATCTGTTCTTTGTGTGTACATGGGCCCAGGGTCTGAGATTTTTGTGATGCCTTTGTCTGTGGTCTACCTCCTGTTGACATGAGGTGGCAAGTTTCCTGCTGTTGTTGTTTTCCAGCAGCAGTTATCGACATTGGTGCAAGGGAGTTGAGCTATTCAGATTTTTTTTTCATGGGGTCATATGTTTTTGGTTTGCAGTCCTTGTTTCTCCCCCCAACAATAACTGTTCATTTTGCAAGATTAGTTAGAAGGGTTTACTTTAGAATATGTTCTATGTAATGAAAAAAGTTTGTAGATTTAAATTTAAGGAGGTAGTTTTAATTTGCTCTATTAAATTACTGTTATTACACTTTAACTTCCCTACTTATCCCCCTCCCGCTGTAAAGTAGGGAACTACTTTAATCGTTTAAGAATCAGTTTTTTCACCTTTTCTTCCCCCTGCATCTCACTGTTGTTTTGATTGTCCTATTTTTCATGGGCTCTCCAGTCTCACTCCCTTCTTTTCTTCCTTAGTTTTTCCTCTGCTGCCCATTTAGGTCACTAGCACTCTCAAAATGCTTGAGTGAAACCAAGCGGTGTTGGAAGGAAGTGGTTACCATGAAAATCTGTTGAGCTTCTTCCACAGCTAACAATATAGTGTTGTTAAAATATGAAAATTGGAGTCACAATGTTTCCTACCTTGCTGTATACGTTTACGTTGGAAAAAAAGTATGATGTGTGGGGGAAGTGTGATTAATAAAACATCAAACTGTTGCCGCAAGTTGTTTTAGTAACTATTTTTACTGCCTCTGAAAGGCATGTCCTAACTTTGCCCTACCACATTCAAAATTAGTTTATTTCAGATATATTAAAAAATGCAATTCACTTACATTCTAACTTAATAGTAATCACCACTATAATGGCCATAAACCTGATACTTCTGTTGATTCTCTCCCTTTTTTCCAAAGACTTATCATATCTCACACTCACTGCATCTGCATCTGTTGTTTGGATGCCCATTAGTTTCCAATGAAGCAGTTATAAAAGGCAAGCTAGGGCATTAATTATGTTCTTATCAAATAATGTGGGTAAGAATGGTGCTTTGTGGGGTAAAAAAAATAAAAAATAAATAAAAAAGTGATATGAAAATTTTGCTACAATGCCCAGCTTTACATTTATTCTATAGCTGACATGCACTTTAGATAGCAGTTTTTTGTAGGACGTGTGCGCTCGCACATTTTACACATTTCAACAACATTATTAGAATATGGACAACTTAGGACTGCCAGTAGCCTTGTTCTGAACAAACTGCACTTTTGAATACACTTGCATGGAGTAGGAGCACTGCATGTACACCACACACATTACGTTTATTAACAGTACCCATAGATTTGATAGTGTTTTTTGTTTGTTTTTTCCATCATGAATTCCTATGCCTAATCCCTCTTTCTGGCTGTAGTGCAGTGCATGGAGAAGAAATGCTGGTACACACAGCAGCTGACACAAAGTCCTAATTTGAATTTAATGAATAATAATCTCAAATGTTACTTTTAGTAATCTGGACACTGCAGAAATCTTTGGTGTTATATCTTCAGTGAAATGAAATAGCTAACTGTAGAAATCAATTATATGTTGGATGTGTGTGTACTACATGTTGGATGTGTGCATTTTCTTAGAGTTATAGGTTGCATCATCTTTTCTTTTGCTCTCTGTTTATTGAATGTCATGGTGTCTGAAAAAGGAGAGGGTAGTCTGTGCTTTGTGTTGGATGCGTGATATGCCATGATTATCTTTCTGCATGGTTTTAATGTCTTTTTTTGTGACCATGATCAAGCATTTTGAAAGCAGTATGCATGAGGCAGCACTACCAAACAGTTAAAGCATATAAATAACTGAGAGCTCTATTGATCAATAGTGTGACTAGGGGGAGCAGAAGTGCTTGCAAAGAAGAAGTCACTCTATATCATCCCTGTGGCTTTAAGGAAAGCCCTGACATTATACTTTATTGCTTTGACGGTTATATTGGCATTTTGCTGCCTTTTAGAGGATGACTGAGCTTCTGCCTTGGACTTTTTCCCTTTTTGCCCATTAATGAAGTTGCACAAGGAGATGATGTCACCTCTTAATATCTCACTTCCCAACCCCCTCCATCCCCGCCTCAGTCAGACTGACAGCAATGCTAGCAGATCTTACACAGAAGCACATAGAATAAGGGAGGTGAGGGGGTGACAGTGCTCTCACATCTCCATCATAAAATTAACAGTGCCTCAATGATATAGCAGTGTTAGGTTGTTGGTGCTGGTGAAATCTCCCTGCCATTTGGTAATTGGGAAATGTGGAAATAAAAAGGTCAGTCTACATGTAAGGGGAAGTGAATAGCTCTACATCTATCTCTGTGAGACTGATTGGAAGTTGAACCTTCCCCTTGTTTCAAATTTAAATTCCTCCAAGTGAGCCATGCTTAATTAGTGAGAATATTAAAAATGGGCTTTGTCTGTCTGTCTGTCTGTCTGTCTGTCTGTCTGTCTGTCTGTCCATTGGTGGGCCATCATATGAAATATCTGTATGTACAGTATGGCGGGCATTTGTTGAATGGTTCAGATCAGTATGGACTAAGCAAAGATGGACAATGGAGCACATTTTCCAAGAGATAATTGCATTTCTCTCACCTGTACCCTTTACAGGCCTTCAAGAGTGCCACAATGAGCTCATACTGGTGTGCTGGAAAAGGCGATGTCATTGATAACTGGTGTCGCTGTGACCTGAGTGCCTTCGGCAAAGACGGCCTGCCTAACTGCAGTCCCCTCAGGCAGCCAATGTAAGTGTGAGGTGACACCGTGACACCTAGGTTTTCATACCTAAAGAAGGTTTCTCAATGCATGCACTGGTTATAAATTAGTATATGCACATAGACACACACACACATACACCTGCCTCTGCTGATTCCTGGGGCACTTATGGTATTGTAGACACAAGCCTGGTCCCTGAAGTTCTAATTACTGTGAGCTGACTTCACACACTTCTTCCTTGTGAGACATTCTCTCAAGAAATTGCTATCATGAAGACTTTCAAATAGAGGTAGTAGGTTGAAAAGAGAACACCATAGAGGACAGAGCTACTGTGCAGGCATCTAATTTATGAATGAAACTTGAATATGAATAGGCAGCTTAGCTGTGACTGGTTTTGTTTCTTGTACAAGTTTTGGCCCTTTTTATGTGTATTCCATTGGTACTGAATGTTCATTGTAAAAAGCTTTCATTTTAGCTTAGTCTTGCTTTTGAATTTTTCACAATTTGTGTACTATTTAGTGGTTGTTGAAACAACACTAATGACATTAATGTCAGCAACCTTTATCATATATCCACCTTTTTTATGCTAGCTGCCAGGTCCTTTAGAGGTGCAGATGTTCAAAATTAAAAGGAGCACATAGGGCAAGATTTTAAAATTGGCTTACAAAAACATAACTTAGAGTATACCATCCTGAATAACAAAAAGCAAAATTCTTAAAGAATCTAACAGGGAATCTAATAACGAATTGCGATGTATACCATCGTCATCAGATAAGGACCATGCAGAGCAAAAGCAGCCTAATCTTTATCTGATGGGGCACATGTTGCTATTTACACACTGCTTCTTCTGGGCTGTGTTGAGCCCACCTGAGAAATAACAAATTTTAAATTGTCTAAATTAAATAAATGTACATATTCAGCACACAACCATGAGGTAAGAAATACTAATTAAAAAGTCAAATAATTTAAATGAAAAAATATATTTAATGATCTATTAGGATAAGGATAAATTAATTTATTTGACAAATCCATTTTAAGTTTTATTAAAAATTTGATTCATCAAATTGTAGCATGTCTGGCTTTTCATACCTGCTGCAGTCCAAATTGTTCATACAGTTTTTTGTAGGGTGGTGTTTATGTGACATTTTTAGAAATTAACTTCCAATAATGAAAGACGTGGTGTCGTTTCTTTATATCAAAGTGATGGAGGCTGCCTGGCCCCGAGTGGAGGGACTGACTGAGACTGTGTTTTTTTTTTCTCTCCCAACTTGTTGTGGGCCGAGCAGTTTATAGCTACAGGGTTGGAGCAGCCAAATAAACTGGGGGGTTGAAACCGCTGATGCAATAGGGACGATAGGGAAGACAAAAACAGAAAAAAATTGTTTTATGTAACTTTATAATAACGGCCCACGGAATAAGAACTTAAAAAGAAATGGATGGAATTTGTTTTTGGAACACTACAAGGAAAATGCAACTCTTGGTTAGTGATTTGTTCAGTCACTTTGAGCACAGTGACTTAATAGCTATGGAGCTTAAAGTACTGGCTTTGCCTCAAGGCTGTATTTAATACCACGATCTAGGTGGAACACCAGCTATAAGTAAAAAATTAATTGCTCTTCCAATGTTTTACTTTTGACGTATTGTGTTAAAATGCACCATGAAAATGAAATACACTACCTCAGCTAATATGCTAATATCTGTGACTACATCTATCCAAAGATGTAGCTTGTTTAGCTATCCTTAAACTTAACCTGAGCTTCAAACCACAAAGTGTAATATCGGCAGCTAAATCTCCCAGTAGATTAATCTCCAGGCCCATGGAGCTCACCGTGAATCTACCCACTCGTCAGCCAGTAGTTGGTGTGCTACAGTAGATCCAAACATACGATGACCGTAGATCATATGAAATGACCCGCTGTATTAAATCAAATTATTAAGCATAGTAAAATAAAAATAATTTTTTTTTACCTCAGTAGCGAAGAGGGAAGAGTTTGCCAGTTTGTGGCGTACAGAAGCTTGCCTGGTATAGCTGGAGGCTAAATCATCCTGATACAGGCTCAGTGTGAGCTCTGTCATGGCCCCCGTCACGCTGCCGTCCGGTCTTGTTTGGGAATGCAGTCTAAACTGGGTGGTAAACTCCATCTAAGGCTAAATACCGGCATGATTTTGGTATCACAATACACATTTTTCTGATTATAGTAAACAAAGATTGTGTAAGAGTTGTGTTGCAGTTAGCCAATCAGAGGACAGAAAGGTGCATGTCATTAATCTTAATGAGAAAGCCCCCAAATCTTGCTGTTTCTCCCCACCCACTATCGCGCTGAAATGAAATACACAATCAATATTAAGGGGATTGATTTTTTCCAGACAAACAGACACAGACAGCATTCTTTCATGCCAGAGAACCTAGAAAATTAATTAAAAAAAAGTAAATGAGACATTTAACATGTATGTAGCGATCTAGCACTCATGTGTATTATATTGTATACCCTGTTTACCGGTCTCACAAAGATAAGCAGAGTAATGCCAAGGATGAGGATTTTTTTTTTTATTCTTCATTTTTATTAGTAGTTAAAAGTTACTGTTGAGGGGCACAGGCAAGCCTCAACTCTCATGCACGCACACTTGGATAAACACACGCACACACACAAAAAACAATTTTTGTGTCCTATGCCAGTATCAATTACTAATTTCCAAGCAATTGGTTAAATACAGATAAAGAAAATCAATTATATTATTAGAACAGCCGCCAGTAATGCCCAGTGCAACTGTCATTTCATTGCTGAGCCTTTTGCTTTTTGTATTACTTTAGATTGCGTCTTGCCCCTTACATGGAGCCCTCAAGCACAACAGTGGCCCTTGAGTGGATGGATGTGGAGCCTCTGATTGGCTGCAAAGTTTCTGACTACATCATTCAACATAAACGTGTGGAGGATCCCTCAGAAGCTGAAATCTACACAGGTAGAAGACTAATTCTCAAGCTAGTTTCACCAAAATAAATTATAACATTTGTTTTAATTTGGTTGTATTTTTTCACATGTTGGTTGCACAGTGTGGGTTTTGATTGGTTTGTAGAAAGTCATCTTGTGAGCAATCACTTAAGTATTGATATTGATGATTCTGCTTATGTTGTTCCTAATTGTAAAATAACTTCTAAGCATGAAGTTACACAAAACAATTGTGTTCAAAAAAGAGCATGAAAAAGGGGCCCTTGGATCCAAACCTTGTAAAAGTTTTGCTTGAAAACGTGGTATGACGTAGAGGGGTTTGTCCAAACTCTTTGAGTGGTGCTGGCAATTGTATTTGCAGGTCGAGGGAATGGTCATTGTTGTGATCAGGGCCCGCATGAGTCATTGGAACAAGCCAGATCTTATCAAGAAACTAGGTGGTGTGGAACAAAAGTGGCCTCGGACATTGAGAAGTATAGACAAGCCATCCATCACAGCTGGAAGTGATGCTGATGAAGCGTGGGCACCAGTGAGCAAAGAGAGGGGCCAGACAGCTAGGCACAGACATGCTGGCAGAGGTGAGGCATGAAGGGGCAGATGGCGAGGGTGACTCACTTTTCTATGTCCTAGTCACCACTTGTGTTGTAAATTGTGTTGTAAAAGATACAAAGTTCAACTTTAGAGTCGTTTTCAACTTTTTGTGTCGCTAATAAAAAATTTTTTTTTTAATTGTGGCTCTGGAGACATTATAAACATTTATTTCTATTCACTGTAAGTTAAACTTTTAGTATAACATGGCTGCCTGAGGTTATTATGCGAATGGTTAGTGAAAGAAGTCAAAATATTAAAGTAATTTTGGACTATTGAGTGCACCTGGGTAGGCTACAAGCAGAACACGCTAAATTTTCAAACAAAAATATTTTTTGTACATATATAGGCTACACCTTAATATAAACACAGGTTTTCATGTTTCAGTATGAAATAGTTACACAGAAAGATGGGTCACATACTATTTTTTTGTTTTTGTTTTAACTACCTCCACTAGAAGGTAATATTTTCCTGACTCTTTGTCTGTTTGATTGTTTGTCTGTCTGTTAGCAATATCACTCAAAATTATGGACAGATATCGCTGACATTTTAAGGAAATGTCTGCAATGGCACCAAGAACAACTGAAAATTTTTTGGGATTGATTCGACATGAAGTTTGTATCCACCTACTGACCTCCAATCCTCTCTCGATTTAAAGAGCTTAGAAGTGGCTTCCCTTGTTTAGCAGAGTGTGGATCGGGCAGCATTTTTTTGTCCGAGCCCGGCCCGCGTCCAATAGAGCAGTAACCGAACCCGACCTGAGCACGACAGGCTTTAAGATATTTATGTCCGAACCTGTAACAGGTTTTATACCAAGGGTACAGATTCTTGCACCTCACCCCAGCTGGGCTCCTCTGGTCCAGAGGTCTGCCACAACCATCTGGGGGTTTGAGAAGACAGAGAAGAGACAAAATAAGAATATATATATATATATATATATATATATAAAATCGCCGGGATTGCGATTAATTAGTTACAGAAGAATTAGCGCGCTAAAACAAAAAATGCATTTAATCGCAGTTTGCATTATAATCAACGCGGAACATTTGTTTGAGCATGATTTCCTAGTACGCGGATTACAATGATAAACCTGTGGAGCT
Organism: Apricaphanius iberus; assembly: GCA_028564705.1. Classification (NCBI taxonomy): domain Eukaryota; kingdom Metazoa; phylum Chordata; class Actinopteri; order Cyprinodontiformes; family Aphaniidae; genus Apricaphanius; species Apricaphanius iberus. Next base: position 826,362 of record JAPXFQ010001818.1, read on the forward strand.
CGGCAGGTAGGGTGACAATCTACTTTTCAAGCTCTCTCCGGTGGATTCCGTGGGGTTTTCGTTGTTTATCAGGGGACCATACTTACAGCAACCGGTGTTATGGGTGCATATCGACAGCCCTCCACGATCCATCCTCCACGAGCAGCTGGTTCTGATTTGTTCAGGCTGAACAGCCAGCTGGCTGTGCGCTGAGTTACGCCCTGCCATGTTGCTGCTGTTTACATAAAGTCAAAGCATTAGTACACAAAAGTTTTTGTTTTTTTTACTCATGCAAGCCTTTTACAGGTATGTTATTTAACTATTCTAACCACAGAGAATGCACGCTTTAAAATGATAAAATCAAAAGTCTAGGCTGGACAAAGTGTCCACTGAAAAAGTCAAGTGTCCTTCAAGAATCAAAATACAGTCATCCTAAATTAAGAATCTTTTTTGCTATTATTTTTTAAAGACACTGTTATAAAAAAAAATAAAATGACACTTCATTCCAGGTATGTTCAGTTTTTGCCATATTTACTTTTTTCTTTCCATACTCTGATTACTTGATTTGGATTTAACTGCATTTTTCAAATATTAAAAGGCCTTAAAATAACAGTATTCCCGCTTGTGACGTTTATTTGATTGTCGACTAATTACAAAGCCTAATAATTAGATACATTTTTTAAATCGAGTCCCACCCTAAATATATATATATATATATATATATATATATATATATATATATAATATATATATATATATATATATATATATATATATATATATATATATATGTGAAAACAAGGTTTTGAATTAACATAACAGCAAAAAATACATCTGGGATCTCATTTATAAACCTTGCTTACACAAAAAATGGGTTCTGAAAACTACGTAAGCAACTTTAAATACTGTAGAGCATTGCACACACAAATTAACACCAACAAAACACACACTTCTGCCCCGTCCCATCTATAGGAACTGAGAATACAAATGAGAATTTGATTTAAAATATGTTACATTTAAGAATTATGTTCATATCTATGTCTTCAAATTTTATAGCAATTGCACGTGTTGGTGCATGGGTGAAGAACAAATATGCTGCAGCATCCCAGCATAATTATGCAAAATGGATGTGCTGGCACTCACTGAAGATTTTATGTCAGGCACACTGCATCAATCATGCTGTGTCACCTCTAGGTTTTCCTTGTATTTTTATGACCCCAAATCAATATTTTGCATGGATGATACTTTTTAAAAGTGGTTTTGAAGCGCACATTTTTACAAGGCTTTAAATATCTAGAAGTGCTTAAACTTCTTATGTTCTGTTGTGATTTAGTTTCATTTGTTTTAATTTGCTTTGATTCCAGTCTTACTGTCGCTACACGACATGATCATAGCCTATAATTGAAACAATATATTTAATGTTCTTATTTGTTTAATCTCTTGTGCTGCTCTTTTAATTTTTTATTTATTTTTAAGTTTTTCCTTTTTACTCTTGTCTTCTAACACCTTTTTTGTAACTATATTGAAAATAAATTGATTGAAATAAAACATTCTCTGCCTCCGCATGCCTGCAGCTGTGTCTTTCTCCGCCTCTTGGTTGCCATGGTTGCCCGTGAAACACCCCATATTAGTCATCTTACGTCGATGCAGAATATTCACTAGACACTTTGCATTGACCGTTTATGGCAGAAAGTGGGTGTGTAGGAGGCAGGATATGATCCAAACACAGCTGAGCACATTTCTACGAAGAGTCTGATTTATAAAGAGGAAATTGCGTGCAGCTGTACGTACTCCAAGTTTAATAGATCAGAGTCTTACTAGGCGTAAGTAAAACAAAGTTGCTGAGCATAAGTATGGTTTTAGTGAGGATTCTGGGCAAAGTTTTATAAATGAGACCCCTAGTGAGTAGTAGAAGAGAAAAGTAAAAGAAAGAGGAAAAGTGATCAGTCTGTTCTCCAACAGTCTACGCCTATAGCAGCATAACTACAGAGTTGGCTCAGGATAACCTAAGCCATTCAAACTATAAGCTTTGGCAAAAAAGAAGGTTTTAAGCCTAGTCTTCAAAATAGAGAGTCTGCCTCACAGACTAAAACTGGTAGCTGGTTCCACAGGAGAGGAGCCTGATGACTAAAAGATCTGCCTCCCATTCTACTTTTAGAAATCCTTGGAACTACCAGTAAACTTGCAGTCTAAGAGCGAAGTGCTCTGTTAGGAACATTATGGAACTATCAGATCTCTGATGTATGATGGAGCTTGATTATTAAGGGCTTTATACGTAAGGAGGAGGTTCTTAAACTCTATTCTGGACTTAACAGGGAGACAATGGAGAGAAGCTAAAACAGGAGAAATATGATATCTCTTTTTAATATTCATCAGAACTGTTGCTGCAGCATTTTCATTCAAATGAAGGCTTTTATTTACATTTTGTGGACTTCCTGATAATAAGGAATTACAGTAGTACCGCCTTGAACTAACAAATACCTGGACTAGTTTGTCAGCATCACTCCTGGACAGGATCTTTCTAATTTTAGCAATATTCTGGTGCTGAAAGGAAGAAATCTTGGAAACCTATTTAATATGGGTTTTAAATACCATGTCTTGGTCAGAAATTACACCAAGGTTCTTTACACTATTACCAGAGGCCAGTATAATGTCAGATGAAGTTATTGACTTAGCTGTGTCATCTTTAAAGCTTCTGAACCAAAGACAAAAACTTCTTCCTTGTCTGAATTTAAGAAAGTTCAGTTTTTATGTTTTTAAGACATGCCTGTAATCTTCCTTGCTGATTGGATTCATCCGGATTTATAGATAAAAATATAGTTGTATATATATATATATATATATATATATAGTAAAGAGAATTGGTCCAAGGGAATTGGTCCAAGCACCAGCCTAGGGCTTTTCCCTTCATCCCTGCAAAATGTCCAAGCCTCTCTAAGAGAATATTATGATAGACTGTGTCAAAAGCAGCACTGAGATCCAATAAGACCAGAAGAGTCAAAAACCATTATGTGAGGCTAAACATGTCGTCATTGGTCTGATCAGGCAGGGGACCAGCAAATATTACAGTGAGAGTGAATAAAGAATCTGAAAATAAATACTAAATATATGTAAAAAAGTAAATAAACCTTGCTTTGTTATAACAACAGCCACTCTTTTGAATAATTCCCCTTTAAACAGGAATTTACCCAAAACAAAGAGAAAGTTTTAATAGCACTTTTACTTTGTTTTTATCACCAAACCTTTCTTAAAGGAGACACCTGAGCTTGGTTGTCTTTGATAAACTCTGATAGATCTGGGGGCAGAGTTTTGCCCTGGCTGCTTCACATTCAGTCTGTTGATCTGCTGGGTTTATTATAGGGCTGCAGCGATTCGTCGATTTACTCGATTCCAAAAATTGCTCGAGGCAAAAACTCTGCCTCGAAGCTCCGTTAAATTCCTATGAAGCGCACTATAGTGCAGAGATCTGATCCTGGTTCCACATAGACCGTTGTTTTGTTCACACCTGTGCGAATCACAACAGCAGTGCGTGATGCAGTTTGAATTTAGTTGGCATGATGGCGGAGATTAAAGATGCCCACAAATGGCAGAAAATGTGTAAGGTTTGGAATTGTTACATTCTAAAAAAAGGCGGAGAACAAGGTAGTGTAAATACTGCAAAGTAGAGCTGGCGTACCACAGCAGTACTAGCTCAACGATCCAGCATCAGAAAACATCTACATGCTGTTTTACCAAGCATCGCAGAAACAAGGTAACACAACCTAATGCCTGTATACATTGATGTTTGCTCATTTTAATACGTTATTTTAGCGATGTCATGTTGCTGTTTGACTAGATATGATGTTTAGCTTTGTTACTTCAAATACGTCAGACTTCATGCTGCGCTGCAAGCAAAGTAAGAAATAAATAAATCCTCACTCTCTTCTGACACAGAAACTCCTGTGAGTGTTTAGAATGATTAATAAGTGATTATTCCTAAATATTCATTGCTGCTGTGCAGAGGCGTATCCAGAAGGTTAAAAAAGAGGGGCTAAAAGGGGCCCAGGGTGGGTCGGGGACTGTAGCACCAAAATAAAAGCAGATATGTTCTTCTAGTGGGGACCCAATCTGAGCTGGTCACATTTTAGAGTTTTCAACTGTTAAAAGGACATTTAAAGTCATTTTGTTTTACTAAGGTTTATGTGACAATGTTGTCTCAAACTCTGATTGCTTTTCAAACAATTATGTGACTGGAGAAGAAGAAAATCACAAAAACATTGCAACTTTTCACAAAAGCTTTTTCACAAAAAGTTGGATGAAATATTTAGTTTATTAAGTTGCATTATTGCTGTTGACTGTTGTTTTGTCAAATAAATAAATGAATACTGTAAATGGGCTTAGTTTTGGAGCCAAATGTTGGAGGTGGAGTTCTCTGGTTTTTTTTGAGAGATAAAAGGAAAATGCTAGCCACAAAGTATTTCGTATGCATGATTTGTTTTGGTTATTTAAAAAACTTTTTAAAAAATCAGATTAATCGATTAATCAAATCGATAAAGGGCTAGATTAATAGATTACAAAAATAATCGATAGCTGCAGCCCTAGTTTATTATTAGTTTGGGTATTTAATAATCATAACACATCCCTGATTTCCTTTTAGCAGGGCATGGCTAATATTATCGAATGTCTGACACCCGTCATCTGAGAAATGAAATATTACATATTTTCAAGTACCCCCTTGTACACGTACCCCTGGTTGGGATCACTACTCTAGCCTCCCAGAAATGTCGTGGTCGCTTTGGTCACTTTATCTTCATCTTCCTCTTGCCCACTAAAGCCAACGATTCATTGATACCAAGCTTACGTGCAATAACACTATTTCCTTCTTTGATGGCCCACTCGATTGTCTTAATTGAAAGCTGCATCATACAGTATGCATTTATGTGTGTGTTTTTTATGATGCAGAAAACTACACTTCAAAATCAAAACTAGTGTCCTCTTCAAGGCAAAATCTTTCCTCTCATCTCACTTTTGAACTTCCTGCTATAATTCCCACCGGAAGTTGTTACTCAGTAAAAATCTATAAATTAGCCACAACGTTGTATAAGACGCAGGGTCCAAAGTGTGTAAAAAAGTTGCGTCTTATATTCTCAAAATAATGGTAACTGAACACTGGAAGGCTTTCGTGGTCACAAGCTGGGGATACTTTTATCCAGGTATTTTTAAAAATATGGTAATTTTAATAGTAATTTTATTCAAAACCTAGTTCTCCACAATGTGGGCCTTAACAAGACTGTAAGGACAGATTTGCTATGAAAGTTGAATAAAAAAATCTGTACTAAAATGTAAAATGTGAAGTTCTCTGAGCTGATCAAATAAAGAGCAAATACCCTTAGATAAGCTTTTTTGTTTGTTTTTAAGAAATGCCTAGATTTATGATATCTCAAATAAATATATTATTTTTTTATTACTTAAATTTTTTCATTACTAAAAGATAAATGTTATTTAGCCTTGCATCAAACTCATGAACTAAAATATGTTTAAAAAATGTTAGTTGTTCTGTGTTTTTTGTTTTCATCACTTTGTATTACCCAAGGAAAATGCACAATCAGTTTCCCATTTTAAAGCTGAGAGTGAAACCAGCTTTTTACCCCTGGCTGGCTGACAGCAGAGAAGCTCCACTGAAGTAATTTTGGGGATAAATACTTTGCTTTAGGGCTTCTTAGTGGTTTTCTGGATTGAAAATGTTTTTTCTTCTATTTTCCCTGTTCATATTTTCCAGGATTGCTAGATAATTTGAACTAAGCGTGTGTAGTCATGCCTTCCTTACCAAACTTTTAGGGTGGTTAAATGCTGAAGAATTCTTCAACAGTTACATTCAAGAATGATTGGTAATCACGTGGAAAAATCACCACCCAAAGCTTAATCCCGTAATTGTAGTTGGAAGAGTAGGGCAATGTGAACTGATATTTGGTATCCAAGCCCAAAATAACTTAGTAATACAAAATATTGAGGCACAAAGTTTCTGTATGTGTCATCTTGTGTCATTTAAGTTCTCCATTCCGAACTCTTTAAATGTCAAATATCTAATCAGAAAGCAACTGTGGACAGTGTTCAAGTGTCTAGCACAATTTTAACAAACAAGAGATTTCAGATTTTGTTGGAAAATTGGGATGGGTATTTCCATCAAAAACAATATACTAAAAAACACATCCAATTATTTATTTACTTATCTTTTTACTTTGATTAAATTTTGTTAGAATAATGTCCCCCTTCCTGTCAAATGCAAGCAACACAGACAGAGACATTGAAATATAGCAGTGAAAGTATTTTTTTTTCTTTTTTGCAATTCACTCATACGACCTGATTTATCAACGGTTTTCGCTTGTCAAAACCCGCACAAACCGCACTGCTCTGACATATGGGGCGCCAGGTGTAAAATTTTCATTATTTAGTAGAAATGCACTTTTTTTGAATATTTAGCTTAATTTTTCCACATTTAGCACACTTTCATTACATTTAGGAGGAAAATGTTTCTAAAATTCATCATTTACCAGCATTACATTGTAAAAAATCTAAATTCTAAATATTATTTCAAAATGTAAAATGTTAAATCTAAATGCTAAATTTAAATGATAAATTTAAATGTTAAATCTAAATCTAAATGTTAAATCCAAATTTTAAATGCTAAATCTAAATGTTACATCTAAATGTTACATCTAAATCTAAATTTTAAATCTAAATGTTAAATCTAAATGTTAAATCTAAATCTAAATGTTCAATCTAAATGTTAAATATAAATGTTAAATCTAAAACTAAATGTTAAATCTAAATGTTAAACTTAAATGTTAAATTTAAATGTTAAACAGAAATGTAAAATGTTAAATCTAAATGTTAAAGGTTAAACCTAAATGTTGAATCTAAATGTTAAATGCAAATGTTAAATGTAAATGTTAAATCTAAATGTTAAATCTAAACCTAAATATTAAATGTTAAATCTAAATGTTAAATCTAAACCTAAATGTTAAATGTGTCCAGTAAATGTTTCTAAGACATGCAAATTAACCGCACCCCTTGAACTATCCTCTGCATTTGTTGCCACGCCCACATTAGGCTTTCTTTTTATTTTATTTATTTATTTATTTATTTTTACGTGTCCTGTCTAGCAGTTTGCCACTCAGAATTGGTGTCTGAGTACCAAGTAAAAGCCCAACAGATTTACTTTCCCAAGCAGAGTATTACATCTTTGCTGTAACACTCCACTTGATGTATATGTATTAAATAATCTTTATTAGTAATTACTGAGGGTTCAATTTCCTGAAGTCTTGGACACGAAACCAAGAAAAGAAGGAAGAAAGGAAGAAGGTGAAGAAAAGAAACTGCACCAGCAGAGGCGCGAAATGACGACACAAGAAAGGGAGGCAAACAAAGAACACAAGAAAAAACATCCCAGTCCTCCACCTCTGCCAGATGGCAGAGAAGCGGTAAAACAAAACAAACAAAACAAACAAAAACAACGAACTGAACAGTTCAGAACAGTTCACCAATAGTTCAGATCCAGTAATAAAAATAAAGAATTACACATTCACTACACACAAGCATGGATTAATAAACACAATACTAATGTTTCTGTTAAGCTCCTGGTAGAAGCTAACTAATGACAATAACCTCAACTCAAGATATGTCCGTCCACACCAATGTCCCCACACCTATGTGTGTGTGCGAGCATGCAGGTCTGATAAGGTTTCCCCATGCAAGTGATTGATAGCTGGTGTAAGGAACCGTCAATCCGTCCTACAGGAATCAACACAGACATGAAGGAGGCAGGAGACACATGCAACCAAGTCCCACAGAGCGCAGGAGCCGCAGGCGGACCAGCGCAGGGCTGATCACCCACCAAGAGAGGAACAGATGGAAGCCCCAGGGGAACACCAAGCAGCCGCAATGCTGGGGCCACGAGAGATTGCAGGGACGAGCCCACTGGCTCCGCCGGAAACCGGCTACGCTAGGGCGGGCCCGGAACAGGACCCGGAGGCCACGGGGATCAGGGGCACCCCGCCCCCCAGCAGGGCACCGACCAGGGACCCGCCGAGAGGGGTCCCCTGCCGCCACCGCCGGGCAGGAGGCGCCTGCAGCCGATCGACGGACAACACATGCCGCCGCCGCCCCGGACCAATACCCACAGCCAACAACCCGGCCCCGCCCACACATCCACACGCCAGGGAGCCACAGTAAAGCCACAGCGGATGTACGCCCTCCCAAGGCCGCGCCCAGCCAGCATCTGGACATCTAGATCTACCAGCTCCCGGGTCCAGATCCCGCCCCATGCAGAGGGCCAAGATCTGGGGCCCAGCCAATACCGGACAGCCCCCCCCAGATGAACCGACCAGGCAGTAGAACTCATGGAACTGGCAGGAGCTTGGGCGCCGGGCACGGTCCCCACTGATCCACCGGACGGCACCAACCTACTTGCAACCCTGGCACACCCATAAGAGGTGCCCCAGTCAATCTGAGGAGGATGTCGGCCCGAAACAGCTGCCGCCCGACACACCGGCCCACCCAGGACCAGCTAGGCATGCACCAGGACCGAGCCGGGCCGCAACCGGGACCCCCGGCCCCAGGCATCGAGAGCCATCAACGACCAGCGGGCAGGACCATCCATCACCGACGGGGAGTGACGGAGGGGAATAAGATGCACCAGGCCAGAGGGCAGCCAAACACCCAACCTGACAAGTAGACATAGACAGACAGAGACACTCATACGTACCCTCCCTCTCATGCGCACACATTCTTACATATACAGGACACACGAAAAAAGGAGGCTGTACACTCATTCATATACCCCATACAAACTCTATACTCCCAGGCCCAGGGACAGACGCCCCGATAGAGCACCCTGCCCCTGCACCCGGGAGACGGACCCCTTGCCGACCAGGACGGGAACAAGCAGACTGCCAAAGCCCCCACCCCAGCAAGAGTAGCCCACTAGCCTAGGTCCCCGACCAGACGACCTGATAATCTCTCTGGGCTCCAACCCCTGATGGTCCAAAGAACAGGGGTGTGGAAAGACCCCCTGCCTTTCTCCCCCTGCTCAATTGTGGTGTTGTTGCGTGTTGTTCTAATGTGCACTTAAAACAGAGGGGTGGGACATGGGGATACTGCCAGGTACCCCCATCTCCCTCCCCGGGCCCTCCGTGTCTAGATGCATTTAAACAGTGAGTACCGGCACCACAGGTGAGGCCCCGTATAAGGCGCCCCGCTTCTAGTGCAGAGGCGCACCCACTGCCAGGTCCCTACATGTGCGTGTGTCATGTAAATGTTGCATTTTTAAGTGTCTAAGTTGCTCAATAAAATTGGGACCCAGGCCGCCACCGGGTAGCGAAGACGGAAACTCCATCCCGCACCCCAGTGACGTGCCCACGTCCCAAGGCCTTGTGAATGGTAGAATGAAGGAGCAGGTGGACAGAGCCAAATGGGGATGGGGAGGAAATAACTGGGGTGACACGATGCCAACCCCAGGGAGCCAGCTCCCCTGCTGACCCCAATAGACACCCCCGTTCAGCTGATCCACCAGGGGCGGGAGGCCCCAGCACGTCAAGTCGAGGCCCATGGCAGCGGCCCCTCTGAGCCCCATCGGGGCCCAGGCCATCCGCCCGCCCCCACCCCAGGGGCAGACCTAAATCCCTCCCAACATTCAAACTACTAACAAAACACAGGACACTAGACACCCAGGCTGAGTTTAGGCCACCCTCCCCCTGTACACCCCGTCCCAAGTGCACCCCGTTCGGGAGAACGCCTGTGCTAGAATGTAATAGCCTCCCCGTCGACAAGAGAGGCCCCGAGCACCGCCAGCGCCCGAGGACTCCCCCGCTGAGGCCGGAACCCGGCGCAGCACCAACTCGGATACCCCGGACATGCCGCGCCGGGCACGTGAGCAGACCGAAGCCACAGGCGGCCAACCCCCCCAGGCCGACACCCTCCAGCCTTGCTACTACCGCCCGATGGCCGGGAGGCAACCGAACCCAGCATCCCCACCCACCAGCCCACACCCCACCACCCGGTCAGTCCACTGCGGAGGCCGACCAGCACCGGTCAAAGGGCCTCCACCCCAGAACCCCGCAGAGTGCTTGGACCAAGACCCAGGAGCCATGTCCAGTGCCAATTGACTGATCGGGCCCAGAGATGCCGGCCACCCGCCGCGGCCACCCGCTGATACCCCGACACGCAGGCGTGGCAAGGGGCCATCAGGGAGCCAGCGACAAGAACCAGCCCAGGGAGATGGAAAAGGCAGCAGCGCCCACCGACCACCGGCCGACCACAGCCCCCCCCCCAGCCGGCACCGGCGACAGCGGCCCCCCCACCGGCCAAGCCCCGGCCAGGGCCACAGGCCGGGGGGCACGCCCACATTAGGCCACATTAGGCTTTCAACCATTGCATTAATGTTCTTCTCTCACTGCCTGCCGGATTCTCATCAGTAAAATCATTCTAAAAACGATAACCAGACACTGCTTTTGGTCATATTTTTGAAAGTAAAGTGCCTGCATTAAGTTGTTGGTGGAAGGACTAATAATAATGATAATTCAAAAATGACCCCCTGCTCCCCCCCTCCGACCGCTTCCCCTCTGCCATCATATTGCTAGAACGTGTAGAACGTGTAGAACAGCACCATTGAGTAATGGCTCTAGTGTAGAACTCATTGGAGACACCTTCTAGCCAGTCAGAGACAAGAAAAGGCGGGGCTAGTCCCTAAATGAAATAGCCAATCATGCGAGAGCAGTTCTATCCAATCAGAGGTGAGGAAGGCGGGACCTGCCTATATTTCCCTAGGAAAAAGATACTCGCCTCCTGCTTGGAAAGACCCAATGGCCATGTTGGACATCCAAGTGTTGCTAACAGTTCAGAGGTCTGCTGCGTAGCTGGTCTTTTTAGAGAAGCAATTACAACTTAATGCAACCACTTTAATTTAAAAAATATGACCAAAAGCAGTGTCTGGTTATCGTTTTTAGAATGATTTTACCGATGAGAATCCGGAAGGCAGTGAGAGAAGAAAATTAATGCAATGGTTGAAAGCCTAATGTGGGCGTGGCAACAAATGCAGAGGATAGTTCGAGGGGTGTGGTTAATTTGCATGTCTTAGAAACATTTACCGGACACATTTAACATTTAGGTTTAACATTTGACATTTAGATTTGACATTTAAATTTTAGGTTTAGATTTAACATTTATATTTAACATTTATATTTAACATTTAACACTTAGAGTTTATTTAGGGTATGTCTCTCCTAGCCTTTCATCCAGACTGAAGCATTTTCTGTTCTTTTTTTTAATAGTTTACATTATGTGAAGTTGGATGGAGGACATCCACAAATAACTTTTTGACACAGATTCTCAATTGAATTTTGGTCTGGATTTTGAAAGTGGGCCATTCTAAAACATTGATATGCTGTAGTCCAAACCGTTCTCTGTTAGGTCTGGCTGTATATGTTATGTTCCTGTCCTCATGAACTGTGTACCTCCACTCCAGTATCAAGTTTTTTTGCAGTCTCTTACAAAATATTTATTGTGTGTGTGTACGGGTGTGTGTGTGCGTGTGTGTGAGAAGGTCTGCAAGTTTGAAAGTGTGCCTTAAATTCACAAGTTAATCATCTCATCGCCTGCACTGTCAGTGTCCACCATGTCAAAAATGTGTGTATGCAAAATCCTTTGTGCTCTTAAAGTTGTGGACATGTTTTTGCCAAGATTTTTTTCCATATATTCCAAACTTGCTGTAGAAAGTGACCCCACTGTGTTCATTACCAAGCTGTAAAAATGAGCCCCCTGGTTTGTGAAGTAAATTATCTGATCTCCAGCTCCTCCAGAGATTCCATAGCCTTGTTGTTAGATTGTTCGATTAAAGCAATCCCTGCCAGGCCTGACAGTTTAGGTTGACAACCACGTCTCGAAAGATTTGCTGTTGAGTCATGCTCTTTCTATTTTCAGATGATGGACTGAACAGTGTTTAGTAACTTTTCTCAATGAGCTTTATATGCAAAAATTAGTGAATAATGGTCAATCTTGGGTAGTTTTAATCACTTTAATCTGCATCTTTTAACATAAAGCCGAAAAATATACTTTATCAACTCAATACTATTAAAACATATTCAGTATGTCATATTCATGCCGAAAGTGTAAGACTGTGCTTCTGTGGTTATAGGATTTTGTCAATCTAATTTAATGCAGACTCTTTAAACTCTGTGATATTAAGCATGGGAGACTTGGTTTAATTGTTGTGTTGATATATAAATATAAATAAATTCTGTCGGAATTTAAAGTTCAATAAAAGCAGGATTTGCTGAAAAATATAAACTGCAAGTAATGAACACGTGAAAAGAATGTCTTTTTTTTTTCTTTGCGTGCACAATCATGACCAACAAAGCTGATTCTGAAGATCATTAAAATAAGATGCTGAGGATTTTCAGCTGGGGAGAACTGTTTGGCATTCTTTCCCACCATAAAGTTTTACCTTTAGTTAAGGGTCAATCCAAAAGTTCATTCCCAGCTAGCGATATCTTTATTTGGCAGATTTCTTCTCTTTTTTGTCTGATTATTATGAGTTCTTTCAAATCAAGGCTAAAAACCTTTTTTGTCTTTGAGTAAGTGATTAAGTGATATAGTCGGAATGTCAAATGTTATGTGTCCCTGATGTTGTGTTTTATGCTTTAAATGTTGGTTTATTGGTGCTTTTATTTTATCCCCTAATGATGTAAAGTACCTTGAATTGCCTAGTTGTTAAAAGTGCTGTACAAATAAAGTTGCCTTGACTTCCCTTAATTAGGTCCTGGTTCCTGTAGAGGAAATGCAGGGGGGAGAAAAACTAACCCAGAAACTATGCTAGGTGCTGAAATGGGTTCTGTAGTGGAAACAGCTTTAGAGACTATAATTAGTAAATAGTATCAAACCAAAGACTAAGAATTACATTTTTTTGTAATAGTTCTTTCATGTGCATAAAGTTATGTCTTTGCATTTTGGTGTCTGTTATGTCAATATATAAACCCAACTAGCAGAATACCATGGTTATTTAGGCCTTTTTTGTTGTAAAGGCTGATGATCAGATCGATTTTTTTCTTCAAGTAGAGAAATAATCTGTTTAAGTAACATCAAAATAGATCAGTCAGTACCCTAATATAATATCTTTTCGATATTTTTCTCATGTATTTGTTGACAAACTGACAATCTTTGCTCATGAGGGACTACACCCTTTTTGTGTGCTGCTTTTTTACCAAATTATAATCACAATCACCTGTTGAATCATCTGTCTCAATCATTATTTAACCAGTTTACCTGATTACTATTGCTAAATTGCTCTTGTCACAACCTTTTTGGAATGTGCAGGTGAATGTATATTTACAAATGAAATGGAGTTGACCAGACAGAACATAAAATATTTTGTGTTCATATTGTATGTAATGAAATACAAGTCAAATAAAATTAATAAATCACTCCTTTATTTTTTTATTTTATTTGGGTTTTCCACAAAATCCTAATGCTTTCTGATTTGGGGTTGTAAATGTATAGAAAAAATATTCAGCTGGCAACCATGTTTGCATATCCTGTGGCTATATTGGCACCCTCTGAAAAATTAAAACCTTGCTTCAGACTGGTGCATGTAAGTGAAATGAGCTAGTCAGACACTCCAAACACTCAACCATGCTGAGTATGAGTCACTCACTGAGCACACACATACAGCCATGAGCACAGTCATACAGATGGCAAAGAGTAAGGATATTCATACACTTGGATATAGCTCTCGCCGTTTCTTCAAAGCTATGTTTCTATAGAACAGAAGCAAAAGTGACTGACTTTTTTTTGGCTCCTGAAATATCAAGGGTCCTATGACTTTGGTGTCCCATTTAGAAAAGGTGTTGCTGTAATTTTATCCACCTGTTTTTAACATATATAGGAGTTTGATATGGAAATGACTCAAAAGTTGTACTATGAAGTCTGTAGTAAGCTAAAATTGACATTTTATTATTATGTAGCAGTGAAATGTCAAAAAATAGACAAATTAAATATAGGCTATAAATTGTAGAATTTATAATTTGGCATAATTTAATTCCATTGAAGTTACCCCAGTCATGGCTCAGTTTATGACATTTTTTTCACACAACCTAGATCATTGTTAAAAAGAAGCTTCCGATTATACAATGTGTCAACATTTTGTCTGATATTTTACATTCATTGAAGCTTCCTGCATGTTTGGATGTAATTAAAGTCTTTGAAACTCTTCAAACTGAACATAATTGTTTTAGGCTGTAATGTTCATCAGTCTTGTTCATATGAGCTTCCTCTTTCTTGATCAAATGAAATGATATTATCTATCTATCTATCTATCTATCTATCTATCTATCTATCTATCTATCTATCTATCTATCTATCTATCTATCTATCTATCTATCTATCTATCTATCTATCTATCTATCTATCTACCTACCTACCTACCTACCTACCTACCTACCTACCCACCCATCCATCCATCCATCCATCCATCCATCCAGAGATAGATCGCTGTAGCCCCTTGTGATCCTAGATCAGGGACATCGAAACTTTTGGCTACAAGGGCCAAAATCATAAAGTCGTATGTGAAAATTATTGTTTTTTTACCTGCTTAACAATAAATTAAACATGTAATATTTTAATGAAACAAATAAAGTAGGAATTCTTATAGAAAAGAGATTTTAAAGGATTGTAGAACACAGGGCTTTTAAGGTTTGCCTTTTTAACAGAAATCATTTTTAAAAATCATTGCTTTAAAATCTAATTTTAAAGCGAAAATCTTTTTTTTTTCTTAGCAGAAAAAAACAAACAGGGTTTGAGTCAGTGTGGCTTTGAAATTATGTGTTATTTTTAGCAGTGTTTGGTTGTCTCTTTAGCTGCTCTTGCCTTAGTTGTTTATGCAATGAAATGAAAAAGAAAGCAAAAAATATGATTGTTACAAGATGAATAATTTGTTTTGTGCCATGGAATATTTCTAATCCTTTTAATTTGTCAACAAAAAAAGAAAGTGTCCATCTGCATCAATCATTTGTGTTGTGATGTCAATTGCAGAATGTACCGATCTTAAATAGTGGTCAAGGGCACTTCAAAATCAGTCCAAAGGCCGTAAATGGCCCCCGGGCCACACGTTGGACATCCCTGCCCTAGATGGTTTAGGTGGGAACAGAAGATAGATGAACTGACTGATAAATAGAAGGATCCTCTCCAGTCATGATGGAGCTGGAGGTAGATAGACAATTTACTTTGCTCTCACAGAGCTGAGCCCATAACGCAAAAACTCCTTTCAGGCTGTTTAATGGTTCAGTCCTGTCCTGTGGTCCTGTGCATTGGGTCATGAATAAATAAGATCCAGGATACACCTGGCATAAATGAGCTTTCCCAGTAGGGTTTCTGGACTCATCCTTAGAGATCAAGTGGGGGAGCTCCGTCCTCCAGGGAGAACTCAAAATAGAGTTTCTGCATCAAAGGAGTCAGCTGTGGTGTTTCTAGAATCTGATCCACCAACGCTAACAGGAAAAACTTCCTTTGGAGGTTTCCTTGGCATGTCCTACTGGCATATATGAGCTTCCCTCCGAAACCTTTTACTCCAGTGAATTGATCTCAGATATGTACGTATATGAAAGAAAATTGATGGATAGTGCTGTTTTCTGAAGAGACTTATACTGTAGATGTACTATAGCTAGGTTGGCCATCTTCCCCATTGAAATAATAACCCTCAAACTAAGCCATGAGGCGTGTTTCCAAAATTGAAACTAGGGGGTAATTTAATTGGATCTTCATTGAACGGGCTAAATCTGGTGGGCTGTTCCTCTTAGCTGTGGTGTCTTCATAAAAAATTGTCCCTGTAAGAAAATAACAAATCCACATGTCACCACCGTTTCAGCAGTGAGTAGCATCAAAAAGGCGCTAATAACGAGATTGACAATGTAAGAATCTTGAATGGTTGTCTTGCTTCTGTTGCCATAAAATGTTTCTCAAGCAACTGTTACAATTTTACAAAGTCAGTTGTTTAGCGACGTCTGCTCATTTCCCTCTGAGTTATAAACTAACAGCTTGACTTAACCATGGCTCCCACCCATGTTAAATAACCCACTGTGGTTCTCTGCTGCTGTAGCAGCTTTAAGGCTGAACTTGTAATGCCTTCAGAGGTGGTATTTCACATACCATGGTTTTATTGTATCAGTATTTAAGAGGCTGTTTCCTTTATATAATCTAAAATTAGTCTTTCATTAGTCATTCTTCTCTGCCTTCTGACTTTCACAAAGCTATTTTGTCTACACAACTGCCAGTCTCTGGATACTTTCTGGTTTTTCAACCATAAGCAGTAGTCTAAATCATGATTACTTACCAAAAAGCAAATGCAAAATGTATTGTACGTGTTGTTTTAGGTTTGTATGTTTTTGTTTTTTGTTGTTGTTATTTTGCCTAAAGTCTTTTCAAAGCAGCCAAAAGAAAATAAGCTGTTTTCATTGTTCCACATTTTTGTTTAGCTACTGCCTTAAGGTTTTCCATATCTGAGAGATCTCTATGTCCCACAAATGACATTAATGAATGATTATATTTGTGATGTATATGCAGAAAATTATTGACTTCACTAGGCTCCTCACAGCCCTCTAGATGGCACACCAAGGCAGAGGCAGGATTTATTGAAGAAAGAGTTAGATATGGAGCACTGGTGTGTTATTGTGAGGCTCAGCATTTCTTTAAAGCAAACCAGCTGTGAAATCTGAAGGTATGTTCACAGAAGGCACATCATTTAGATTTCTTTTATTGTTTGGAAAATAGAGTCAAAACCTCAAAAGAGATTTAATAACTGTTAAGATGTCCATGGTACTGTAATAACATTGACAGACATCATTTTAATCTGTGTCTGTAGTAATGTAATGAGTCTGAAAACAAGCCTTTTTTTATTTGTGCTTATTAACTGACAGTAAAAAGGTATGAATCTGACATTAGTCTCATTTTAGCCATTCCAGGGACTACATACATCATCAACTTCAATACAGCACAACTATGTTTCATAAAATTAGACATTAGACAGTGTTTTAATAGAGAGTAGTTTTTAAACATCCTTCAGGTCTGTTTTGTGTCTGCCAGTCTGTCATGTCTGTTTTGCAATGAGTTCCTAGTAAAAGGCAAACTGCCAAAAAACACCTCAGTGCTTCTGGATACCATCATTACAAGCTTTCAATTCCTGTATTATATTAATTTCTTTTTAAATGACAGGTGACACCTCCCTATAAGCGTTCATTATCTTGGGGGGGGGGGGGGGGCAGACAGGTATTGCTGAGATTCATTTTGTCACGAATGAATACTGCGAAAAATGTATAAAAAAAAAAGGCAAATGGAACTATGTTGTGAGAAGATTGGAGTCACATTAGGACAGCATAGATAGGAACAGACGTAGAAAGAGAGAGCAAAAAGTAGAAAAAAGATAGGGGGAACCAGACAGCAGCAGCAGGGAGGGCTCCAAAGCAATGATGTCACCTCATGCTGGTACACTATTGGACTCAGAAACAGATTAGCCATTTGATCTTTGCCCTTAATTTAGTTCCAGTTTGCTTCTTCCAGCTCATGCCGCACGCTTATTGAGACACACGACATGTGGATCTTGTTCTGCTTTTCCTCTCTTGTCATATGCCTAATACCTCTACATAACTCTGCTCTTTCCACATGTCTTTTGCGATCACAATCAATGGTATCCCCCCCCTTCCATATTTATGTAACAGCTCCATCATTGCTCGAGACCAAGAATACACCCCAATGTGTCGATAAGCTCTTATTCAAAGAGATTGAATTATATGGAGATAAACAGTGTCCTTGAGCATGGGTGCAGATAACAGATTGGAGTGACACAGCTGACTCTCTTTGTTTTGTTAATTAAAGATGACCTCATCGCTAAAAATGGACGCTGTGCACCTCCTCGTCACGAGCTTCGCCATCAGCAGATTGCAGATTGCAGGCAGGGGGCCAAGGGCTTTCTGCAGTCCCTATTCCTTTTTGCTTCCTTTCCCATTTCGCCTCTTCACACACACATTGTTAGCCTCTGCCTTCGCCACAGGTCTAGACTTCCCTGATTAATATTTTTTCTCCTCTCAATCTTTCAATAATTATGATAATCCCTCAGTGTTGCCAAAAGCTCACTAATGGATGTGTGATGGAATTAAGAAATTATTACTGAGACAAGATAAGAATGTTTTTTCTTTTCATCTGTCATTTTTTAAAAATATTAAATATTTTTTCTATTGAAAATGTATCTTTTGGCACACATTAGGAGTCAATCAAATTTGATGCTGGGTTAAAATACATTTTCAATGCATTTAAGCATTAAATTGAGATTGATTAGTCTCATTCTGTCCTGAGTCAGAGCACGGAAGGGTTTTAAAGTGGTAGAAATAAATACATAGTCATAATAAAATGGCTTTCATTATTGTTAATGCAGGAACTAGGGGTGGATTTAGGATTGAAAATCAGCCCAGATGACTGATGTGCAAAAGATTGTTGCTGTAAATGATACTTCATCTCAACTTTTGAATTCTGATCACCTCAAAGTAGACGGAAAGCACTAAATTACACTAACTATGCTATAACAAAGCAAAATAACATTGTCAATCAAAAATATTAACTATCAGCTATATCACAAAAAGTAAGCTACTGATTTACGTCACCTCAATTCACTGGTTGAGGGATTGAAATTACTTTAGCATTTAGCATTTATTATGTTAATTTACTCAACCAGACAAGTTTGGAGCCGCTTGGAGTCCTTCGGAAGAAGCTTATATCAAGTCGCGATCAGCGTGTATCCATATTATGGGAGTCATGGGGGCAGACAAAGTGCCAACTCTAAATAAGGCATTTTCTGCTCTAAAATGCCTTCATCTAACCAATAGATAGATCTAACTATTCATACCATTTTGGTATGAATAGTTAGAGATATCCTCCTGTGAGTTCGAAATGTCTCTGATGTGCTTTGGTGTAGGCTTCTGGGGTGAAAAAAAATCCAGATACACTAACACCTGGTTTCAAATACATCACTGCCATGCATCATCCCAGTTGTTGTCTGAGGAGGGTTTTCACTCTGTGCATCAACGTGGTATGCGTGTTTTCTAATTGCACTAACCGAATGATCAATTGGACTAAGTTAAGCTTCCACAGGCTCCCATTCCGTAAGCTATGCAGACTACAGCTGCAACGTCATTGAAATCGCTGATTAGTTTAAGGTGGAATCAGTTGGATTTAGAGTCTATAAAACCCAAGAAGCAACGGCCGACATAGAGCAAGTTTTCACTGAGCCGGAAAGCTTTTTGTTAGAAGTGCTGCTCATTGAATACTAATGTAAAACGCATGTAAATAAGCACAACGGTCTGTTTTGTTGTTCTCCACCCTTTTTGTTGTTCAAAATCACAAAAAAATCAAAAAAACATAACAGATAAACTGGCATTGCAATATAAAGCATCTAGTACCTGCCTTGAATACTGATTACATCGACTAAAGAACACTATTCTGGTGAAATGATCTTGGGTTGATGTTTGGCTGGCCATTCATAGACGTGCACTCTCTGTTGCATTTGATGGATTGTTAAAAAATTATGTGCCTTACATAGCCATGGGAGAACTCTTGAGTCAAAATATAAGACGTTGCATGTCCCGCACCCAGTGTTGGGTATAGTTACTTTGGAAAGTAGTTAATTAGGTTACAACGTTACCATCAATTAAAAGTAATCAGTTAAGTTACAGCGTTATCTATTCATAAAAGTAACGCGTTAGAGTACTCATGGGTTACCAAAAAACGCAGCGCCTCACACATACTGTAGCTTAATTGACAGACACCGCCCTCTTTTAAATGCACCCAGAAGTCGTGACTCCTGACAGTGAATAACGTCAGTCATCCGACTAAATTAACACTGCAGGATAACAATAACAGGAAAGACAGTCAGCAATAGACTATTCCACAAGACGTTTTATTTATTAATTATCACAGAAAATTAACCAAAATTCACGCCTACCCAGAATTTTTGGCGGCCGACAGAAGCTTTTCACCAACGCAGAGTGTGCATGTTACCGTTATGTTCTTCTTCTTTTTGTTGACAAATTGAAAATAATGCCCGTACTTCCATGATGCAAACGCTGTCCTCTCTGCCATCTTGCCGGTGTTGTGCCATAAAGTTCGAAATAAAAAAATAAAAAACACACACACACACACAGTGTCGGGCGCAGGGCACAGATGTATCACAGCCACTGATTTTATGATCACAGCGCTTCGACTCCGCTGATGCATCCGCAGGTGGCACAGTAGACCTCAGCCTACTGTCTGACAAAAAGCAGGCTGCAGTCGGAATTTTCCGTTCCTTGTCCAGAGAAATTCTTAAAATAACGGATTACTTTTAAAAAAAAATAACGAAGTTACTGATTACTTAACGCACGAAACTAACGCGTTAAGTTACACATTTCACGAAAAAAGTAATTAGAGTACTCCAGTGGTGGGCCGTCAGGGCCTGCAAGGCCTTCTCTGCTGGCCTAAAAATATCTGAATCACAGATTCAGTTTTGGTCAAGTTTTGGTGGTTTTAGTGCCATGAGCTTCCCACCCAAGAAATTTTTTCTCTCTGATCAGTAAATATTTTTTTTTTCATATTTAAGCATTTGACCAATCACATTTCAGCCAGTATTTGTTGCCAGGGTCAAAGAAATCTGTCTGGAGGCCTTCACAATCAGTTCTGCGGGCCCTGTAGCATAAAATAAATGTCGATCAAACTGTTGCTTCAACCAATCAGATTTTGAGTTAGCGACACCAAGGCCCTCTAGCAGGCGTACGGAAACGTCAGCGTATTCACACGCTTTGATTGGATAGTCAGAGCGTGTACTAGCCAGAGCTAGCAAACTGCATCGGTAGCGAGCTATACCAGCGAAAAGCACAGCTTAGCACAGAGCCACGGAACACTTTTCGATCTGCCTCGGCTAAGAACAGAACTGACCGTAATGTATGCCATGGATGATTTTGCAGGAAAATCTCCCACTGATCTCCTTGACTTCCTTCAGCAGAAAAATCTGAATGAGAGCATGGGGCAGCTGTACACATTTGTGTGTTTGGCGGTGACCATCCCCGTGTCCACTGCTTCTGTTGAACGGACATTCTCAGCCCTAAAACGAATTAAAACCTATGCCAGAAATACGACAGGGCAGGCTCGACTTTCAGCATTAGCTTCGATGGCGATAGAAAATTACTTCTTGATGGAACTGAAACGCCCGGATAATCTGCACAACAGAGTAATTGAAATCTTCTTGAGGAAAGAAAGGAGGATGGATTTTGTGTACAAATAATCAGGATTTTTGGTGAGTAAAATGTTGCAATTTTATCAGGTTATTTTTGATGCTTTTTTATGTGTGTCGCAGCTGTATCTGCAGTAGAAGTTTTATAGCCATAAAATAGTTATTGAGGGTTGGATTGATTCAGACGGAGCACTACTGAAGGCCTAGGTGTGAAATGCACGGCCCGCCACTGGAGTACTCTAACGTGTAACTTTGTAACGCGTTACCCACAACACTGCCCGCACCTATGTAGACAGAGAAATATAAACTACCATTTTTAGATATTGTATTTTCATACAAAGTATGTAGCACTTACAGTTGTGGAAATTGGGAGAAAAAAAAACATGGATCTCTCTAAAAAGAAAAAGTTAACCTTTGTTTTTAGGTGAAAGTGTGATGACATAACAAAGCCTTAAAATGTATGAACTTTGATGATTTCTTCATCAACCGACTGCATTCATTTCTATAAATGCATTGAGCAAATCAATAACTGGATGTAGGTTTCTAGGGTTTCCTTCTTTCAGCTCCGGAGAATATTGCCAAACTTAGAAACATCCTGTCATGGACTGATGCTAAGAAAATAGCCCATGCATTTGTTACTCCAGGGCTGGACTACTGTAATTCTAGTACTTTGCTCTAGACTGCAGGTTTTGCTGGTAGTTCGTATTATATTTAAGAGTAGAATGGGAGGCAGATATTTTGTTTGTCAGGTTCCTCTCCTCTAGAATCAGCTCCCAGTTTTTAGTCTCTGAGGTAGATACCTTATCTACTTTGAACAATAGGCTTTAGGGCTTCCTTTTTCATAAAGCTTGTAGGTAGAAGGGCTTGGGTTATCCAGAGCTATCACTGCAGTTATGCTGCTATAGGTTTAGACTGTTGGTGGACAGACTGACCACTTTTCTTTTCTCTGATACTTTTCTCTAATACTACTTTACAGTTGTATTACTTGCTGTTATTCCGGCAGGTACCTTGTTTTTACTTAGTGTTTTTTTCTCCATAGAACAGGGGTGCCATATAAGCTACACCTGGTCTGGTATCCTGCTCAGCTACAGTGCCATGTTGGATGCAGAGCATTGACTCAGATGTGCTCCCACAAACTAAGCATCTTCCATGTCCTGTCATCGACTTTTTACTTTATCTAAAATAGAAAGTGCTCTTACATGAGTTCCTGTTGTTCTTTCTGTGCCTCTGCTGTCTTCTCAAACCCACTGACTGTAGTGGCAGATGGCCACTTGCACTGAGCCAGGTTCTGCTGGAGGTCTCTTCTTGTTAAAAGGGAGTTTTTCCTCTCAACTGTCGCTATATGCTTGCTTGGGATAATAGATTGCTGAGAGGATTGCTGTGGTTGGAGTCTGCATCAATGCGGCCCAACATCAGATCAATGACTTAAAGCACTGGAATTCCTTATATAATAAACTTTTTAATCGATTGGAATGCTTCTATAATTGTACTGAAATTACTCTTCTTGTATAGTGCATTAAGATGGCAACTGTTGTGAATTGGCGATATGTAAATAAACTTAATTGAATTAAATTTAATGTACCATATTTTTTTTCCAATTCGATTCGGACAAAATTTAAGTAATTATCTTGGTGGAGATTACCAGGTGCCTCCATTCATTGGCAGGTCCGAGCTGTTAGTGATGATTGAACGATTGTTTTTCATTTTAAAATGCCTAACATAAGCCTTAATGTTTATATTCACTGCATAAAAAGAGAAAAATATAAAAAGTGTTAGGTTTTTATTTCTACCTTGAGGCAAGCAAGCAACATACAGTCCCTCCACAAAGCTGAACCAATTAATGAAATTATTTTCAAAGCAAAATGCCTGAAACATTAATATAATCTCATTTTTGACTTTTTTATGAAAAAAATTTTAGAATCTCACATTTGTGCTCCCAAACCCAGAGTCATTTTTGTTAAGTGTAGATCCATGCAGAGTTTGTGCCACAGTAAAAAAGTCATTTAGTGCAGAAAAAGTAGACCACACATGGATCACATCAAAATAGTGGGCCCAGGGATTCATTAGTCTTTGAAAAACGACGACACCTGACCCACTCTCTTGCTGTGATGAAAGGGCAATGGCTACTAAGCTAAACACATTTTCAATTTCAGGTTGTTACACTCAAGAGCAGATGCTATGATATATGCTATTAATTCTACAATGATTATTTCTGGCAGATAAAATTAGGTTTTGACAGTTTTGTGAATTTCATGACACCCAGATGTGTTTCTGGAAACGTTGTTTGAGCATCGCATTATCTTGTTAATTTTGATATTCTCACTGTATTTGCTGCCAGTGATGTTGCAATAAATGTTAAACCTAAAAACAAATTACAGTGACTTTTAAAAGTAGTCATACCACTTTTCAAATTTTCTACAGGAACCAAAAACTTCAGCAGATTTTGTGGTATGTTGTGATCAATCAACTCAAACTTGTGCAAAATTTTGTTAAAAATGTTAAAAGCATCAGGTCTATTAGACTGTTTTCTACCAGCTTTGCACACAAAAAATATTAAAATAATTTTATCACATATTCTAAATGGGCTTCTTTGTCGGAACTTTGACTGGGCTTTTTTACCACATACAGTAAATCTGCATTCATATAAATTATCCCAATCTAGTTTGTGCTGTATCTGTAGCGTTGCAACAAAATTTCTGACCTACATGACTTCTTGCAAACTGCAAATTGGGCTTTCTTTCAAAAGTTGCTTTTTCCTACAAATTTTTTTATTGTTCTACTTCCTAGTTATGCAAAACCAGTGGAAAGCGTATGTGTAATTTTAGAAATCTAGGCAGTGGCATAATATATATTTTTAAAGCTTTCTTGTTACAAGTATATAATATGGTAAGATTTCTCGCTAACAAAATTGTGTAAGTCATAGTGTTCAGTAAATGATTCTTAAAAACTATTTTGTTGTGCTCAGTTGTACAAACCATGGCTAATAGATTGTTGTTTTTATTAAGATAGCGTTCATTTAAGCAAACATTTTTGTTGATAACAAGTATTATTTAATGGGCACTGGTTCAAATAAAATCTTTATTTTTTTCAGTTTGCTGGAAAAACTCTAGATTTAGAGGGAACATAGCAGTTGCCAGATTTGGAATTTTATTCCCACAGGGGTCACTACAATAATGGATCATTTGGATTTGTTTTCTTATCTGTTTAACACAGTAGATACGGAATAAATTTCAGCTTACTATCAAAAGCAGATTTACAGTTACAAAGTTACAAATGATTAAAACTGAAAGGTGATTCCTAAAGCTTGACTGAACAGAAATACTTTCTCACAAGCATTAATAATAAACAAGTGGAGTTATTTATTTATCATTTGTTTTTCTTTTTTTTTCTTTAAAGAACTACTTTAAACTACTTTATAGCTGGTGAGGATGAATGAATCACAAGATGAATTTGTCATTTAATGACACTTGAACACTGTTACAACGTCTTGGTCTTTTTGAAGTATAAACAAAGGAGCTGACCTGGGATTGGCACAAGGGATCAGAGAGACCTTATATTAGACAGCCAATTTTGAATGTTCATTTAGTAATCTAGGCAACTGCTATAGAAAATA
Source organism: Apricaphanius iberus (assembly GCA_028564705.1). NCBI lineage: Eukaryota > Metazoa > Chordata > Actinopteri > Cyprinodontiformes > Aphaniidae > Apricaphanius > Apricaphanius iberus. The sequence continues at coordinate 851,231 of JAPXFQ010001818.1, forward strand.
CATTGCCTGGCAAAAAAAAGTCCCCACCAGGATTTAACAAAGTAAATAGGTACGCGCAATAATCTTCAGCTCGCAACAAGCTATTTAACCCAAACTGGTGCAATGTGTCTCTTCTCATTTCAGTAACAACCATGCCAAAATACGCTTCTTGTAGTCATGGAAAAGATATTGTTGTGTTTAGGAAGGTTAAAATCACTGGCATGCATCAAGCAGAGAAAACATCTAAAGAGATTGCATAAACTACTAAAATTAGGTTAACTTTCCAATGCATTATTAAAAAGTGGATAGATATTGGTGACCATATTCTTAGAGGAAGAAATATGACCGGAAAACCCCCCATAAATAATTATGATTGGTGGTCACTTAAACTTTTGGTGAAATCATATAAAAAAATTAAAAAACAGAAGAAGTCAGGGCTATGTTTAATAGTCAAAATAAGAGCTTTTCCACATGCACAATTCTCAAGGGATTAGGACTGAATAGCTGGTTAACTGTAAGAAAACAACGAATTAATGAGGCAAACCAGGAAAAAAAGCTACATTTGTTAGTGAGCATAAAGATTTGACTCTGAACCAATGGAAGAAGGTCATGTGGTCTGATGAGTCCAGATTTTGGTTGTTCCAGAGTCATCAGTGCATCAGGGTAAGAAAAGAGGCAGATGAAGTGATGCACCCATCATGCATAGTGCCCACTGTGCAAGCCTTTGGGGCAGTTCCATGATCTAGGGTTGCTTGAGTTGGTCAGGTCTAGGTTCAGTAACAGTATGTGCTACAAGAGTGAGGACAGCTGACTATTTGATACTGAATGACCAGGTTAATCCATCAATATTTTTTTTCCCCTCATGGCATGGGCATATTCTGAGATGACAATGCCAGGATTGATCGGGCTCAAGAGTGGGACTGGGTGCATGAGACATCATTTTTACACATGGATTGGGCACCACAGAGTCCCAACCTTAACCCCTTTGAGAATCTTTAGGATGTACTGGAGAAGGCTATGGCAGAAGACAGACATCAATGCAAGATCTTGGGGGAAAATGTATGCACATTTGGATGGTAATAAATCTTGTGACATTACAGAAGTTTATTGAAACAATGCCACAGAGAATGTGTGCTATAATCAAAGCTAAAGACAGTCCAAAAAGATATTAGTGTGTGACCTTTTTTTTTGTTTGTTTTGTTTTTTGGTACCGACATCTATTTTGCCCAGGAATGTATAAGGGCACATTCATTTAAAACATCACAAACGTTTTTGAAGTTAATGCTACAATCAAGAGTTTTATGTATAAAAACAGCTAAGTAATGAATTATTACTAATAGTTATGCACTTCTGGTAATGCACTTTGAAACTCTTCCACAATTGCTTTATACATCAGACCTGCTTGCTACGTCATTCTTTTCTTCCATTTCATTATACTAATGGCTTCTCGTGCTTCTCTCACTTGAAAATCCTTTTTGCTTCTTGTGGAGAGCCAAATAGGGCTGGATACCAGTCTGACGTCTTGCTTTCCAGAATACTCCAACTTTATGTTTCTTGTATCCTGATGTTCTTTTAAGGCATTAAAATATAAGTTGTGATGATAAACACATGGGGACAAGACAGGAGGAAGCAAAACTTATCTTAATGGCCATCATCTGACACATGCTCGCTCCCAATTCCATTTAATTCAGGGACTGACAGAAACCTCTGACACGAAATATAAAGCTACCTACTATAAGATAGATAGATCTAACATAACTTACAATTCTGAGAAATATGTGCATTTCTTTATTTTATTTTTTTATCGTGGATGCAAAAAAAATATGTTTTGTACTCTCTTTCCACTATTGTGCTTCGCAATGTCCCACACACAGCTCTTTGAGCTCTTGAATCTGAAAAATATGTCAGAAGTTGATGAGTCCTTGGAAGAAGCTATTTTTTATGTTATTTTAACAAATGTTACACATACAGTTGAATCAATATATTTACTGCGTATATACTAATTAAATCAGGGTAGCCTTTAATATTTCAGGTTAGTTATGAAAACCAAAATGATTTAATTTAGTTAAAATATTGAGATACATATTTTTTAAATATATATTTTTTCAGATGGGACAGTGACCGCTAAGCATATCAGATAATTATTGCTGTCAAAAAGTGCCCTAAAATAAGATCATTATTTTGCCGATGGCATTGTAAAGCCCTTCTCTGAGGGGTGCCCAAGTCCAGTCCTCCTGAGTTACCATCCCAGAACCTTTAGAGACATCCTCGCTTCAACATTCCTCAATCAAATTCCCTCATTAGCAGTCATTCAGCTGTGCAGAAGCCTAGTAATAAGAAGTTCATTTGATTCATATGTGTTGGAGAACTTATGCTTGATGGTAGCTCTCAAGGATCGGACTTGGACACCCCAGCCTTATCTAAGTCCCATAAAAGATTTGCTGAAATGTGGTTGCAAACAAGACCTGTGGACTTGAGCCAGTTATTAGGGATGTCCCGGTCAGGTTTTTTGGCCCTCAAGTCCGAGTCCAAGTCATTCGACTTTGAGTAATTTTCTATACCATATCCTGATCCGATACTTCTAATACATTAAACTAAGGATAGAGAAGAGCAAAGAAACAGATCCACAATGTTCCTTTTGTGTATTCACTTTATTTTAGCATTTAGCAATACTGTTAACAAACATAAAAATTCTGTGAGGTACCTTAAACAGTCAAGTAATAAATAAGCATTCACTTTTTGACTTTGCTGCAACAGTAAATATAAAAATGTCTAATATAAAAACAAATACAGTAGCACTTTAGCCTAAATAAACTTAGTAAGGAAAATGTATATACAAATCAAGGGTTGCGTTAACTGAATATTTTCTACATTTGACTTATTTATTAGAACGGTGATGGAAAGAATATGAAGGCTGTCTGTCATTTTTACAGATTAGTCAAAATTACCAACACTGATTAGTTTTAAATGTGCAAATGCTTCACACTTTACGCACGGATTCCAGGTAAATAAATTAATTAAAGAGAAGATTCGCAGACACTTTGATCAAAACATTTCACTGGCCAGGAGCTGACTGCATGGCAAAAAGGTTTGGAGAGTGATTACCTTTGCGGCTTGTTAGACACACTCCGATGTGTGCCAACAGCGTTGCCAGCAACGTTGACTGCTGCTGCGGTCCTCCTGCTGATTTCCTCCTGCGGGCTTTTCTGATGGTAAAGCATAGTTTACGGATCATGAAACGTTCTTTCGTTGAGAGTCTTTTAGGCCTCTGATCGGTTTAATTGCATAAAGGTTTTGTTATTTTAAAACTTTGGCTAAAACAGCTTAATTCCAGTCTCCAGTGTGGCAGTGTGTAGCAATAGCATCCAGAAAAATCTAAACCCCCATGAGAAGTCATTTGTCCGAGGCAAAAATTCTAAACCTCCTGACAACAGCCTTTGCAACTATCCCACTTTGATTACACATGGATGTGCATTACAGTTCCATGTGGAGCAGGAACTGCAGCAGGTGTATTCTAAGTGCAACTGTTTCATTTCACTTTAATAAGTAGCTCTCTGTTCAGCTTGTTTGGATTAAATATTAGGTATTTAAAATGAATAAAAGATAAATACTGAATAGGGAGTAACTCATGGAGCCAGAGATAGCCACTAGTCCCCACCTGCATAGAATTAAAAAACTGGCAGGTACATATATATTAAAGTCCTGATCGGGAGATAACGTCCGATTCTGAAACCAAGTGATCGGGCCTGATTTCCGATCACATGATCGGATCTGGACATCCCTATCAGTTATACCAGATCAGCCCACAGGAATGAACCAAATTACAGAAGACCAAAGTCTTGCCGATTTTTGAAAAAAAATGAATCTAATTTTCATTGAAAATAGTTTTAGCAATTTTAATTGATCTTAAACAGAAAATGTTTAATCTTGTTTAATGACAGACAGTGACAAAACGGGTATCGATCTTTTTTCATGCAGTACTGAAAATGTTCTTCAGCTGTGTCTGTATTTAAAACATTCATCATAATAATGTAAATTACTTCAGGAATTCCCCACTTATTTTACTTTTTTTTATAGTAGTTCATCTTGTCTCAATTTTGTGATGTGTTTGTGATGCCTGATTTCTGTCAAAATTGAGAATCATCTGTTAACACTACTAATACTGAAATGTCACACAAAAAAGTGACTCGATTGTGAGGAGAAATGCAAAATGTTATCTTCATCTATGTTACAAAGGTTGTTTAATTCATGTGGTGTTCTTCTTTTATAGGTTTGCTAGCAATGGTCTCCACTAAAATGTCACTCGCTTAAGACGTTGAAATCATTGTACTGCTATATTTGTGTAGTGTTGCATGTACATTTTCTTTGCCTACAATCCTGTAGGTACCATTATATTTGAATATTTACTTGCTTGTTCTTATGTTTAGGTGGCTTACCACGGAATGTTAGTAAGTACAAATATCTGCACACAGTTCATTGTGTATGTGTACAAGAGAGGAAGGCAGGAAGGCGGTGTAGTGGAGACTCAGTGCAGGGAGTGAAAGACTGAGTGCTGACAGTTTAACAGAGGAGGGCCTCGCAGTTTTGGCAGCCCACAGGAAATATAAAGCTTATGATTTGTTTGTTAATAAAAAGGTTATGTTTTGTTTGTTTAAAAACAGTGAACCATGCTATTATCTTTACTAACAGAAGGTTGATTCAGGAAAGGAGGCCTAGTAAAACAAATGGGTCTGCTCTGACTATAAACTGATGCGAGTGTTACAAGAAACTACATATATATACTGTATATATATATATATATATATATATATATATATATATATATATATATATATATATATATATATACATATATAGAGTGACAAGTATGTGGGCACCCACATTTTTGCTTGCTAGTAGGTGCTAAATACTTATATGTGTGTAATGTTGCGCTGACTAAAGTAACAATGTTTCATTAATATTGACCAAGCACCTGTTACTAGATTTGTACATTATTTGAACTGATGATTTTTCTGCAGGACTTTCTGCAGTCCCCAAATCATGACATATCCAGCTTTACAGTTAGCATGAGATATTTTTCCTAGAATTTCTTTTTTTGTTTAAACCAAAAACTTTATTAGTCTGGTCTCCAAAAATTACCTTTTTTGACCTTTCTTTCTGAAAAAAAAACATTATCCATGAAATCCTGCCTTTTTTCTTCATTCCCTATGGCAAGTTGTTGTCTCATTTTAGTCTGACTTTCATTTTTGTCTTGAGTCTGTTTTAAAAGCACAGGTTTCCAACATATTAGTGTAATACTGCCACCAATGTGTATCCTTTGAATACACAGTGAAAAGGTGCGAATATTGCACCGCTAAGCTTGATCGTAATATTACTGCAATGCCAGACTTGACCACTTGTGAATGACCTAAGGCTCCCTGCTGCTTTGCAGCAAAGTGCTGCTATTGTTTTTTCAAACTGACTTCAGAGAGCAAAACATCCCTCCTTGCATAGTTCCCATTAAACCTATACACTCTCATTCTGATTGTAAAAGCATGCACATTATCTGTAACAACAACCTACCTTAGGTCCTATGATGGCATTTTAAAGTCTTGGATACTTCTTTTAGGATCATGCTGTCTGCTTCATTGGTCAGACCTGTGCATGTTGGCATGGCATTTTAGCTATTTTATGCACACTGAATTCTACATAGAATTATTTAAATAGACTCATAAGCAGTAATATTCTTTCTCATAAATTCCCTTCTGAAGATTTAGTCTTCTAAAATACACACTGTTTTTCACTCTCACTGCAATGCATTACTCTTAACAGCTGATGTTTAAGCAGTGCACACGTAATTTAAAATGCTGAGTAATAATGTTCTAATTATTTGGTGGAATAGAAAAACATTTGATAATATCTTCAGTTGTTATTGTTCATTACTTGAAATATTCAGTATGGCGAAATTATATATATATATATATATATATATATATATATATATATATATATATATATATATATATTATATATAATAATAATTATATTATATATAATTATCTATATATGCTAGAAAAACACACAGGCTGCCGTATGGTGTTGCAATTTTATATGTGTATTACTCCTGTTTACAATCGAATGTGTACAATTCCATTGTAGGCTGAGAGGAAAAATCATCCCTCCAATGCCCACCCCAGCCCTGCTTTCTCCTGTTTAGTTATGGAGTAAAGTTCTTGAAAAGGGTATTCCTTGTTTTTGTAGCAAATTTAGGCCAGTCTAGGTCAGGAACTGTTGTTTTTTCTGGGTCAGCACAGACGTTTGAGAAATCCTATATGACATTGGTCTTTGAAATAAACATGACTTGACTGTGTTTGTAACTACAAAGCCTGAGTTTATTTGAATCAGAGCGGTTTCCTCTGTACACTGTCCGTCAGCCTAACTCGTCACATTCCTGTGATTTGCTATTATTTGTTCTTTATTCTGCTTATTTTAGGTTCAGCTGGCATTTGTCATGAGGTTTTTATCACAATGTAAGCTGCAGAACACAGAATAGCTTTTACGGTAATAGAATTTCAAGAGGCTTAATTTTTCCCAGCTGTGAGCTGTTTTGGCTTTGGTGGCCTATCTACAGAAATGTTGACGGACCACAGGTCTGCCCTTGAGGAACCCCTTTAGCGAGTAAAACTTTAAATGCTGTACTTCTGGGTGGGTCGAAAACATTATTGTAGAGTTAATGAATAGAACTTTGATTATCATTAGCAAATTCCTATACTCACGTGCTTATAAGCAACCAGCTTGGGTGCAGTCAAATTTTAAAGTTCTCAGTGGAAGTGAGCAAACAACCACAAATGCAGCCATACGTGTTGGCCAATATGTGTGCCAGTGGCTTGTAAAAAAAAAACACTTACAATTTAGCAGTGAAGTTATTTTGCATGTGTGAGCACATTCGATTCATCATCCCAGTTGTTCTACATTAAAGCTACCCCTTCTCATTTCTCATGGCTTGTCATCATAAATAACGGCATTTGCATTCATCTTATCAGTGCTGGTGAAAACACAGGATTGTGTCAGGTGATTATTAAATAAATCCTTTCTTCGGAATGACTAAAAATAGCAGATATTCTAGTGCTTTGTCCTACTTTGTCCAAAGTGAGAAACTCTTAAGTTTCCCCTTATTTATTTGTTTTGGTTTCAAGTGTTTCCAAAAAGCTCATACAGATTTCATGAAGATATTTTAAATGCTTTATTTAGACGTAAGTTATGCCACTCATGTTCATTTTAGTTACTATTATCCACCTCATATTAGTTCCAAACAGTCTTGTGGTCTATAATGAATGTTTTATGTACGGTGATATCAGGTAAAATGGGCCATCAGGAAAAATGGGCCATTTAAATTTGGGGGGGTCCCAGCCCCTCTGCAATTTAAAGCCAATGACTGCAAAAAAAAAGTCCCCACCAGGATTTAACAAAGTAAATAGGTACGCGCAATAATCTTCAGCTCGCAACAAGCTATTTAACCCAAACTGGTGCAATGTGTCTCTTCTCATTTCAGTAACAACCATGCCAAAATACGCTTCTTGTAGTCATGGAAAAGATATTGTTGTGTTGTGTTCCTTCTGACAATGAAGAAATTGGAATAGCAACTATGTTGCTTGACAAGTAACAGGTGATTTGATTGGTTTATGGTTGATATGGTGGTTCGGGCAATAATTCAAATAAAGACTGCACCAGAAAGCTTCATGGTAAGTAGCCTAGCATACCAAATCTAACTAAACTATTATAAGTATGATAAATCTTTAAAAAACTAAACATGCACATAAGAAAATTAAACATAATATCTGTCTTGATTACATAAATTGTATTGTATTATTGTCCTGAGCAATTTACCAATTAGTCCCAATTTAGCTGCTGTCACCCTACAGTAGATCTCAAAAGTGTACATACACACCCCTGGAACCTCTTTGATGCTGGAAAAGGAATTTATTCCTGTCCTAAACTTTACAAAGAATAAGAAAAACAAACAGACAAACAAAACTGTATTTGAAATGTTCTGAAGTTGATTTATTGCTGAAGAGACAAAACTCCATCTTTAAGGGGTGTTTTAATCAGACCTAGATGTTTTTTTTAGAAGAAAAAAGAAAACTGTCTTGCAGCTTCTCTCCCCACTCCAGATATCTTGAGAATTCAATTCAGTTCAATTCACTTTTATTTATAGAGCGCCAATTCAAAAGAAATCATCTCAAGGCACTTTACAACAATAGTCATTTTAATACAATTATACAAACATTCCAATCAGTTAAAAGTTTTCTATGTAAGGAAACCCAGCAGATTGCGATGTGTCATCATCACAAGCGAGAGGTAACTGAACAATGGATTCATTGCCCAAAATAATTTATGATTGTTTTTAAATGTACCTTCTTATTTGATAATTAATATAAAATATTTATCTTATCTTTATCTTAGTCCAGTCATTGGAAATTGAAACATCATCATATTACAAGCGATAAAAGAGGATGTAGCTGAAATACATGGAAAAACTGCTAGCAAGAGCAGCCACCACTTTATTATAAGGATAATCACTCAGAACAATCAAGGTTTATTGTGTTATATGTCATTGATAAATGTGCAACAGAGAGAATAAATTAACAGCAATCATCTACTGATTAATGTACATCCTGACTTGCAAAATTTCATCGTTTGTCATCGTCTGTATCAGTCATATTAAGTAATTATGTGGAGCACTTGCCTACCGGATCTTTGCACTGGATTTGAAACAATGTCGACAAATATGTTGTTTCAATAGTGTACTATCTGGGACAAGGACTGTGTGTACCTGTATTGTAATAACGCAACCATTACTATTACCAGTCATGATCTCGAAAATTACTTCTAAAAATTTTAATATCTGTGAAAAAAACTTTGTCAGTTGTAATCTGTTAGATGCTTGTTTGCCTTATTTTAAATTAAAGATTGACAGTGATTTAAATTGTAGGTGTACCACATTAGAGGTGAACTTAATCAGATGACAGCACCTTTTGACATCTAATTCAAACTTTGAAATAAGTTTTTTTTCTGCAATACAAATACTTTGGTTCTCAAAATTTGACATACCTACTGTAATTTACAAATGCTTTAAGTAATTAGTATTTCTAGCAAATAATTATTATACTTTAATTTAGCATAGTCCAGAATTAAAAAACTTTTTATGAACTAAATGGGGCTGGGAAGAAATAACTCTCAGTAACATTAGAGGTGTACTTCTTCGAAAGATTGCACATGTCAACATTGAATTAAAACTACTTTGTATTAAGAACGGCAAACCCTTACTATATTCACTGAATACATATTTCTGTGTATTTGTTTCAACATTTTTCCATATTCAAGTCCGTTTGATATTTTAGATGCAGACAAAATTATTGTAAATAGGACCCGTCTTTTTTTCCCTATTACAGTACAACTAAAATGTCTGATGAGCACATCCATATTGCTTTAGTAAGTATTTCATTTAAAATCTTAAAGGTTAACTCCTATGAAAAGCAGTAGTGATACATTATATTCTTGATTTTGTTTTGATTACCAAACTTCCACCGACTTTACTGATCTCCCATATGGCTGCATCCAAAACCATAAAACGCCTGAGTACATTTACTCTCCCACTGTTTGACTTTTTTTCTTTCTTGCCTTTGTTTCTCACTTTTTCAGGCTTTTCAGTTTAATATTCAGGGAAAGATATTTAAAATCACAATTTGTATATATTGTATATATTTTTTGTTACTTGCAATAGAACTTTAGAAATGTTACAATATAGTTAAAGGTGAACTATAAACTTAGAAATGATGCTGAATTGACCCATCAAAAAATCTGAATGTTTCACATGAAAAGTGTTCTGGGTGGGAAAATATCCTGGAAAGAAATTGGGTATGTGAATCAAATTGTTCACATAAATACACAAACACCATAAGAAAGAGAGTTCAGCACCATTAGTATTAACTTAATACTGTTCATACATTTCAGTTACCTCCTAATAGAGGTCATTAGAAACTAGTTTGATCAGTCGCTGCCTTTGCTAAAGGAAATAAGGTAAACAACTGCTATCATCATTCATATCCCAGTTGAACAGGATGAAACATACTTTTTGCTAAGGGACCGAGGGGCTTTATTCTCTGCTCTTTATCTTTGAATGTAAAATTCTGCTTAAGTCCTTTTAATGCAGAAAAAGGTTGGAGTTTCATATAATATCGTGGACATATTAACTGTTTAGTGTTATCCATTTCACTACTGTGCAAAGGTTTTAGTCAGGTTTAAAAAATGTTATAAACATAATGCTTTCAGAAACAGAAATAATTATGGTTATGTTCATCAAATTATAAACTGCAAACTGAACATCAAGATTTGGTGTTACTACCTTTTGCCTTCAAACTAGCATAAATTATTTGTTTGTACACTTTCACAAAGTCAGAATTTTTTTAAAAGTTTGGTCAGGTCAACCAGTTATGCCAAACAGGTGCTAATGATCACCAATGTCACACGTAGGTTAAAACACAGTCATTAACTGAAACAGAAACAGCTGTGTAGGAGTCTTACAACTGTGTGAAATGACTAGACTGCTACCAAGGTGAGGTTGCGGAAGATAGATTAATGTCATGGAAAGATTGAGCACAGCAACAAGACACAAGGTAGTTGTACTCTATCAGTATGGTCTCTCCCAGACAAAGATTTCAAAGCAGACTGGGGTTTCAAGATCTTTTGAAGAAGCACAAAGAAATGGGCAATGCTGACGATTGTAGATGCAGTTGTGGGCCAAGGAAACTTGGGGGTAGCATTTCATAAACAACTGCGGAGCGAGAGGTAACTGAAGGATGGATTTAGCTAAGCAGAGAACTGCTTTTAGCACCAGCAAAACCCCAGTCCAGACCCAACAAAACTTAGGGTGTATTCAGACCAGAAAAGTCCTTTGGTTCAGTTGTTTGGTCTGGACCAAAGGCAAACTATTTTTTTTTCCTTTGGTGCGGTTCGTATTCAGACTGTTAATTTTTGCAAGTGGTCTACATTGTGTAAACACATCCAGCTGCTAAAATTATATGGATATCAGAACTGCAGCGATGGATGCGAGGGCAATGAGATCTTTCGGCATTTCAAACGTGGAGGAGAGCTGGAGCAAGATGACAAGGCGTTGACAAGGCTGAGAGGTGAGTAAACACCAGGACTAGCTATGGGACCGAGCTGCAGATGAGACCTGAGAGGAATTGGAGCAGAGCTGCTGGAGGAGTTAGCCCCGGGGCTAACAGCCAGCAGTGAGAGCTGCAGCTGAATGCAGAATGAAGCTGGAGAGTGACGGAAAAGGCAGACTGGTTTGGAGTTTCAAGATGTGTGGTGACATGGTTTGTTGAACTGATGCGTGGTTACGATCAAAGGCAAGATTGGAAAAATGACTGAGCGATTAGTGGTAAGTGCAGGAGTCTCCAGACTTTTGTTTATTCTGAGAAAACTGTCCTGTCTGTGAGCAGCTCATTAATGCAAGTTTTGCGATGCTCTGTTTGAAAATTTGGAATAGCGAATGCATGCAAGTGAACCGAAGGAGACGATATGCTCTGCGCACCCTGACCCCCGACATGCTGGCAGCATGATTAAACAGATAACAGAAATATATATAATGATATGGTTTATGTGGGGTCATTTTAATCTGTAAAGCACTTTGAGAAGCACTCTCAGTTCAGCTGAAAAAGGTGGGCTGTTTGAAAGACCAACCCCTGCACAGCGTTGGAATGTGTTTGGGGGCAATCTCCTATTCACAAAGCTCTGTCTGTAAAAAGGTCAACTCATTCATTTGTTCAGCTCTTTTTCCTTCCTTTTGCAACCTTTTCTTACCATCCCCTTGTGCCACACCAGCCAGACTTACTCCCTGTGTTTATAAGTTGGCCCATGTATCATACGCTAAAACGAAGCTGCCCTTTACCTCATGTAGAAATAGCTGGAAATCCAACCATTTGAGGATTTTTAAACTATTTTGACAGGTCTCTCTTTTTTCCACCACCCCTATGAGCACTGGAAACTGGTGTTGTGAGCGTCTGTGTCTGAATGAACAACTGTTCATCGCTTGCCTTTCCTGTAAGCTGACAAGAAAAATATTTCACAGCTCATGCAGTACTGTTTTGCGAGACACCAGTGTGCTTGGTGAGATGTCATTGTAACAGCACTGCGTATGTGTCTGAAAAGGAAATACATTTTGTTTTTTTTAGATTCTATGTTATGTGCAGAGGTTTCATGTCATGTTTAATTTAACCTTGGATCTGCTGCTGCTTATATAGCTCCCACAAGACCAAGCTGAGGTGAAACATACAAAACCAGAGTAAAATGGTACAATTAATATGAAGGAAACAGCACTAGAGTAAACATAAGATGACTCCTGTGCCTGCTCCTTTTTTTTTGCTAAAGCAAAAAGTTGGTGTGATCATTCAAAGTTCTGTCTAAAAACAAACAATATGGTGCAAATCAAGGAGATTGTTTGTACATTTTGAAAACTGTATTAATTCTTTATTTAAAATTTTCTTTCTAATCCTATTTCTGTCCCAGGTGAGGTTCTGAGCCTAATGGATGACGTGTTCTCTGGTTTGAGCTCATCCTGTGTTGTTGCGGGGAAAAGAACCGGAGACCATACCCAATCTGTGGTGTATTCGGTTGTCTTCAAGTGCCTGGAACCTGACAGCCTCTACAAGTAAGTCTGCAGATGCCCTTTGGCTTTGTCAAATAACACAGACACATTCAGCTCTAATGATGTTCATTATATACCCTTTGAGTCAGATCACAGAAGATTGTATGAAAACGTTGTTGTACGTAAGAAAGAAAATATGGAAAAAGGAAAGCAATTTGTTCAGATCCATTGTTGTTTCTTTTTATTAGAATTGTACTCTAAGTTTGATTTTAGTGGTGCAATAAAATAATAACATTAAAACATTTCAAAACAATAACATTTAAGCAGTATATCACCATACATGATACCATATATAACTAAGCTCTAATATCTATGAATTTCCTACTGATTAAAAACTTAAAACGAAAAACAGATTTGATATCATCAGATGCCAGTTTTACTCTGTAACAGTGCAAAGTTTCCATGTTCAGATTTTTAAACTTGCACTCTTAAAAAGGACAAATGCAAAGCTGAAATAAGACGTTTTCCCAAAATCGGAACTTCAAGGTAACTTTAGCAGATATTTTACCGGACAGGGTAATCTGTTGGCCTGCTCTTCTCAGCCTTCGTGTCTCCATTCAAGAAGTGGCCTTTTAGGTATTAGCTAAGACGTCTGTGCATCACGACTCTCTCGGCAGTGAGATAAAATCATCATCTACACCAGATATAACAAGAGATAGACATATCAAAGAAACAGGGATTGCTGTTGTGTTTGTGTTTGCTATGCTGTTATAGACTGCTACAACAGTAATTCTTCTTGTTTTACAAAGTCAGTTGTTTGGCAAAATCTGCCTATTTCCATCTGAATAACAACCAATCAGCGTGACTTAACCACAGCTCCTGCCTAGCAACTCTGTTACTCTAGTAATATTCCAATAATAATATGTACATAAAGATGTTATTTAACTTAAACATTGTAGGTCTCATTTACTGAGAAACCATGTAAAACATGTTCTTTATGAAACACGGTTGGTCTCTCTGAGCTAAGTATGCATGCAGCACGTAAGCATTTTCTAGCCCAAATAGTCTCCATTAACCACTGAAAGAAAATTGATGGTAAAATGAGCGAGTCAGAGAAAGCCAGTACCTTGCACAGGTTTCCACTATCGGAACTTCAGGGTAATTTAACCAGATCTTTTTGTGATGAGGTAATCTATTAACCCAATCCCCTCAGGTGCTGTACCTCCATACACATTCTTCCCTCTTAAGGAATCAGCTGAAGACACCCACAAACCACACAGTTTCAGCCCAAAAGACACCCAGAGCAGCAGAAATAACAGGAGATCAACATATAAGAAGCCGAGATTGTTGCTGCTTTTCTGTTTGACGTGACTCGATTGGGCTATTTCTGAGTATATAATTCCATTCAGTACTCCGTTAGTTCCTGAAATGGTCCTGAAAACAGCCCTTTGAGTGTGGCCCGATGAAGTGGAGAAACGTGGGTATTTGACTTTCAGTTAAGTTACGTTGAAGCTCCGATGGTGGAAACCTACCGTATGTCATAGGAGAAATTAGTATTTATGGTCTTGCCAACTGCCTATGGGGACGTTGATTTTCAGCCTGGAGAGAGCAGAGCATGTGTCTGCTAATAGAAGGTAGCAGCCAAAGCTAACTGATAGCAACAAAGCTGACTGTTAGAAACTCCACAGCATAGCAGAACCAGGTCAGGCTTAGTTTATTTATGGACATAGCACATCACCATAGCATTTTTTACCAAAACAAAGAGGAGCAGAGGAAGAAACATTAGGAATGTGTCTCGGAAAACTGCCAGCAAAATAAATAATTATTTGATTGAAGGCAGCATACGAATTGCATTGCAGTGAGCCAATCAGAAACGAGATTCTTGCATAAATTGAATAATACTGAGTTAGACAGATGATCTTGATGTTTTAAATTCTCCAACAACTTCCAACCTCAGAACTGGGACAGCGTTTGTTCCCACATAAAACCGCTCACAAGGCTTAGACATCAGGAAATTCATTTAAAAAGCAAGTGATTGCAACCTTTTATAGGTCCTTAAAGCAGCCTTGTTGGCCCGGTGTAGTGAAGATGCCCGTTCGTTAAGGTCCTGGTAAAATTATGCTGTAGTTCCAACAGTGGAAAGGCAGCTATACAACACTGGTCACTTTATATGTACACCTGCTCATTTACTGTTTTAATTCAAAGATGGAATTGATCGCAAGGCAGCAATTCAGCAGCTTTAGACATCCAGACATGCTGAAGGTGAATTGCTCAAGTTAAAACTGAGCTTCACTTTGGTATAGAAAGATAAAAGTAATTTTGAATGTAACACATACTTTTTTAATTTCCTCCATAAATGTTAAGCTTGATTGAGATCCAGGCTGTTAGTTGGCAATGTCACTGAATTGATTTGACTATTTCTGAGAAAGGTTTTAATGTTATATCTTCTTTGAAAAGAATAAGTGGCATCCTAACAAGAGCTTCACTATTACCAAACACAGATCCAGCTGACATAATGGGAATTGTTTAAAATAAAGTGTTTACAGTCATAACACTATGACTGTAAACATACTTTTTATTTCTATTGTGTTTGTTTTTCCTTATCGCCAATTTACAGGACCATCAGTGATTTTGTTTTCAGCATGGACAAGGGGAGGTTACCATGGCAGTGCAGAATCACAGCATTAAATACAATACCACACATCCGTTTCGACAGGTCCATGAGCACAGCTGGCTCACGAACCTAAGCATCTGTATATACATGCATGGAGCAGCAAGATGTCACGTGAAAATAATAATTATACAATGTTTTCCAGCTTTCTGGCAGGAGCCTTGTGGTGATAGCTGTGTGTGTGTGTCTCCACAACGGACAAATTAAAGAAGTGTAAAGACCTCCAGGTCACAAAAACATGGTGTAATGATTTTATAAGGTTATTTGCTTATCCATGATGAAAAAAATAGCTCTGAATAAACAAATGCTGAGCATAACGCTTGTCGACCTCTGTGGAGGAATAAGCGTCTGGTGTGAACAGATGTAGGAGCGGATACAGCGTGATATTCCTGACCCCAACGCGTCCAGTTTGAACCAGGCATAAGTGTCTGGGCTTCTCTTGGCTGTTGGCTCCTGCTCTTCTTAAGGGAGCCTCTGGAGTCAGTGTCTAGTTACGTTGTGCTACGTTCATGGGGAAAAGGAACTCTAAGCGCTTTCCGTCTGTTCTTTTGTTTCTTTTTTGCCTTATAAGTGGGGGGGACGGATCAGGGTTTATCTAAATCTGGGGTGGGGGACAGATCTCCCTCCCGTCCCCCATCCCATCCGCACCTATGCTTCGCCTGACCAACAGCTGGAATGAGTTAAGCAAGAAAGCACACATCTGAACGTGGTCAATGCTTCCATTCCTTTAAGTTCACTTTAGTCAGAGGTTTTGGTGAATACAGAAGGGTTCTTGTTAAAAGGTAGTGTTTTCTTAGAGTAAAAAACTAACCAAGAATGTAATGTTTAACAGACTGTAGTAGGTTGTTACAGTGCTATTACAGTGGCACACATCATGAATTTAGACCTTAAATGCAAGAAGGTAGTAAAGAGCTGGACGTACAAGTAAAAAAATATGTACAGAGTGGTGAATAAAAAAAAGCCTTCTCAATACAGTTTTACATGTCCTGATTTAGATATTTGGTTTCATATATACCTCAGTAAAACAAAATTAATATTATTCTGGGACCACAACAATGTTTTTATGTAGTAAAACAAAAACTAATAGTTTTTGATTTTATATGATTTACTGTGAAAGATGACTCAGAATAACACAGTGGGTCTGAATCTCCACACAGTGTTTCCCCTAGAAAACTTTCTAAGCCCACTGGTAGAGAGGCTCATGGGCAGCCAATTGTGTTTAAAAAAAAAAAAATATGTGAAATAAGCCATTCTTTAACAATACTTATTTGTCTTAGAAAAATGCACAATCTTGAAATATGGTTTTATCGAGCAAAAAAATTACATTTAAATAGATAACATTAAAGTGAACCTGGCATGAAATTTGCATTCATATCTTTTAGTTCCCCCAGGCATGCCTATGGCCCTTAAGGGGTTAAAATAACTGATTAGTCTTTCCTTTGTTCTGGGGTATGTCTGCCTACATAGTGAAATTAGCACTCAGAAACGGGCTGCTTGGCACTTCGGCATATGACAGCAGGTTTCGGCATATTACCTGTTGAGTTCCAGCCAATTACCCCCTTCTCCGAACTACACCCTCCAACTCCCTCCCTCCGTGGCGCGGAGAACTACGGTAACAGGCAAACAACAAGCCAACAGCATGGAGTCTATGGGGCGCCGAATGTAACATGCAATATTTCGTGGACAGAATGACTTTTGTGTCAAGAAATGCATATATTCATTACGAAACCATGATACATCGTAACGCCCTTTGTCCACGAAATACACAAATTGGTTTGCATTGTGTCCACGAAACACTGAAGAGAGCACATCGTTTCGTGGACCAAATTGACTGGTGGCCTTTTCCTTTCGTGGACATAAGGCTGAATGCACTATTCACTGTCATAGACGAAATAAACTTTCGCCCACAAAAATATTGTGTTGTGTTACAGAAATTATTGCGTGTAAAAAAGGGATTTATTCTCCAAATCTGCAGTTACAGAAGGTATTCCATCCACGTAATAGTAACTTCATAACTTACGAAATTCTTTCAGTGATGTATGCTTTCATTCCGTGGACGAAATGCATAATAGAATACATTTTGTGAGTGAGCAGTTTACAAAATGAATTATGTGTATTACGTGGACGAAATGCACAATAGAATCACAAAATCAGTTTTGTGACCTGCTACAATATATTTCGTGAGTCAGCAGTTTACGAAATGAATTATATGTCACAAAATAGTAACTTAATAACTTACGAAATGAATTCAGTGACATTGCTTGCATTACATGGACGAAAGGCTTTTACATAATTTATTTTGTAAAATGATGACTCACGAAATGTACAGTAGCAGTTCTATTGAGGATATTGTCCACGTAATGACATTATCATGACACATAATTCATTTCGTGAACCAGCAAATATCCCTGTACAAGTAAACATATTTCCTCAATAATGTCCTTTGGCTGTTAGTACACATTGTGGTATTGTTTGAGTTGGTCCCTTTACAATTAGCTTCATAGCTAACATTCAGAATTAGCTCCACGGCTAATAAGCCAGTTTGTTTATGTAGCATTGATGCTAGTATGCTTTTATTTGGGGAAAAAAGATTATATATTATAGTTGAACATTCAAAATATTGTTAGAGACTCATTGACCACAGAAGCGCAAAGCCTTGGCCCTGCCCTCCGAAACCCGGTCGTTCTTTGCTAATGCTCACAAAAGGGCTACCTCGTCACACCTGCAATTCTACAACAAGGCTGAATTACGGCAAGCGATCCTTTGACATAATATTAAGGTACTTAGAGTGTGGCTAAAAAGGATCCAAATGTTGTGGGGAATTTCCTGTTAGTTCTACTTTAACTGTTTTCACTTAAATTCAGTTCTACTAATCTCAAAACTTTGCGGGTCACATTTAAAAGTAGCAAATTAATATGAACAAAAAAAGTGCAACCATGGCAAATGGGTAAAGCCCAGGAACTCAGAGGCTAAAGAGTTATGCTGTCCTTTGTGACCTCTACTTTTAGCAGCACATTGTACAGGGCAAGCTTTCCGTTGTTGTTTTTTTTAAAGAACTTTTCCAGGGAATTATTATTGCTGAACCAACATGAATTAGCGGCCGTAATGCCATTAATATTTTATTATACATACGATACATGCTTATCATATTTGGTCTTGAAGATCCTTCCACTAAATGTAGGGTCAGCTAACCATTTTGGATTAAATCTGCTGGTTCAGTGTCCATCGCGGCACCAGGCTGCTCAGACGACGTGCCAACGTCCGTGCTAACTTGCGCTGGCTCTACCTCATCAAGCCATGGCTCGGTCGGCTTGAGAGAGATGCACACTCCTTGGCTTGGGGGTGAACGAGTGAACCTTATCATCTCCTCCAGTCCTCTGACTTTGGAAGAAGTGTCCAATGTTTTTTGACCCTTTAACCCTGCCATATAGCCTAAAAGTTGTGCAGGTAGAGGTTTAGGACGTTTAAATAATGGAAAATACACCCAACCTCTCAACCTGTTCACGTATCAATTGTAAGATGTCGCTATTGTGTTCCGAGTGTTTGTGTAAAGACCCATTTTCATTTTAAATGTTATTTTGGTACATTCAAAATATTTAAGATAAATAAATAAGTGATGCTTACCCTGGTGTGGGGCCAAGAAAAGCCCGCAGATCTGCCAGGCCTATAAAGCACTGGGGGAAATACTGCCCGGAGTTGTCAAACTCCACTCCTTAAGGGATGGTGTCCTGCAACTTTAAGACATGTCTCAGTTCAAACACACCTTAATCAAATAATTAGATCAATAACAGGACCCAATAGAACATAACTGCAAGTTGAGACAGTAATTTAACCATTTGATTCAGGTGTGATGGACCAGGAGCACATTTAAAGGTTGCAGGATACTAGCCCTTAAGAACTAAAATTTCAAACCCCTGTCATAGCACAACATAAAAACTATGCAAATCAATGTGTAAGAAAAAGGAAAGGATATGAGACAGAATTCAAGAGGAAACTAAAAAGTGACACACAGATTTAAGCTAAGCTTCTTTCTGCTATGATGACTAACAAAGTAATTAAAGATGATGGTCAATCAGCTGCAGTAGGTTGAAAAAGCCTGTAATCACTAAATATCTAAGCCTTTGTTTGTTTTAAGAGCCTTGTGCAGTATGAT
Organism: Apricaphanius iberus; assembly: GCA_028564705.1. Taxonomy (NCBI): domain Eukaryota; kingdom Metazoa; phylum Chordata; class Actinopteri; order Cyprinodontiformes; family Aphaniidae; genus Apricaphanius; species Apricaphanius iberus. The sequence goes on from JAPXFQ010001818.1 coordinate 870,665, forward strand.
GTACTTTAGACAGCACCGCAAAGCTCAAGAATGATCATAAAGCTGATACAGCAAGTTCATAAATCACTGTCAAAAAGAACCAAGAGCACAGTGTAAGAATCATTTTAATCTTTATGTGTATCAGAGAAGGATTAGACATAGATGCATGAATACAGACTTTGGGTGTTAATTTGCATTGCTCTTAAGCACTATTTGTCCCTGGTACATCCTGAAAATATGTTGAAGTACCAAAAACTATGAGGGAAGTAGACAAGACCCAGATGTTGTTGTGGCTGTCACTGGACACATGAAACCTACTTGCATCTCAACTTTGCTTGTCTTCTCAGGTTTAATTTCACAGCGTCTTGCTGCATTGTGGCCTTGGTTTGTTTTGAAATAGTTTAAATGTCTGTACGCAAGAAACAGCCACAACTGAAATCTTTCAGAAACCATAATCATGTACACTTGAGCTCATGTTGTACCCCTATCAAACACTGCAATGGAAATCACAACTTTTGTGAAGCAAATGTCTTTCTGCTGTGTAAAATGTAAAGCTAGGATAATAATTCTATAAAGTTGTCTGTCATCTTCTATTTTCTATCTAGGTAAATGCCATTTGTCAGTATGTACCTCAGTATATGCAGTACATGGTTTACTCTTATTATTTTAAGTCCTTATTGTTTTTTCATAAAATTAAAACAATTTAATATTCTATATATTGTCACTAAAACCTTGCATCCACAAACATTCTAAAACCAGGCTTGATACAAGGTTGGAATCATTGTCATGTTTTAAACAATAAGATGTTTCCATTTTCAACTATTTAGATTGTTGGTTGTCAAACTTTATATTACAAGTACCATCCCAGTAAATGCTAAGGTTTCCACATACCACAATACTAACGGACATTTTTAGAACAGTAATATAGAAGTTATTGTAGTTGAAGTTTTTTTTCAATGTGTTGCATTTTCTCACAAAGAAAAAGAAAAGAAAGCAGTTTGGTTTTACCCATTGGCACTAAGTATTTGGTTATAAATAATAATAATAATAATATAAATAATTTAGTAGTGTGTTCCAATTTAACTCAAAGTTACCCAATACCTATTTGGAAAAATATATGGAAACCAACCCTGAGCTCAAAATGTTATGACTTTGAGGCATAACCTGTACTGATGGCCACAGTAATAAACAGTTTATTTGCACTCATTAAATCTTTCTTGCACATAATCCTTTGCAATGTTTGTTAGTGAACAGTTTCCACATTGTTACACAAACATATTCTAGAGAAATACATTATTAGCTTATATAGTTTATAGTGCCAAGCTTCATACAGAGCACAGCAGTTAGCATGTGCTCCTGATTTTTCTGCCTGCAACAAGAACAAAGGCCAGGTTTGATTTTATCCCAGATCCACATTTGTATTTTATATTTAACTACAGTAAGTAGCCAATAGCATTTGTTATTAGTTCTGAGACTGCCACTGAAGACAACAATAGTACCACCAGTGGTACTTGTACCATTGTTTGAGAGCAAGGGATCAGGGTGTTAAACTGATATGAAATTAAAGGCTTTGGTGGTACTATACAATATTTTTTCCATCCAGGGTAAGAACCACATAAATAAATCTGGCAACAAAATAGACCTTTAACATGATCCTACCATGACCATGCTTGATAGTTGTTACATTCGGAAGTCTTCATTATCTGCTGCAATTATAATTCTCCATTATTGTGGACAGATAACTTAAGCTTTGTTTCTTCTCAATACAAATTATTCATCATAAATCATTATTCATTTTCTCCAGAAGGCATGTCATTTGTACATTTGAATAATTGTACTGTAAATTTGAGTCAAGGTTTGAGACAGTGGATATGGCAGCACTATTGGCTTGCAGCACAGAGGTCCTGCAGTCTTTTTGCATGCAGTTTGCATGTTTTTTTGTGCTTGCATGGATTCTCTCTGGGTTCACTGGCTTTTTACCACAGTTCAAAAACATGACTGTTAGGTTTGTTGGACATTTTAAAATGTCCTTAGTTGTGAGTGTGTGCGTGCATACTTGTTTGTCTTGTCTCTGAGTTGCCCTGTGATGGTTTGGGGACCTGTCCAGGATTTTTCCCGCCTTACGCCCAATGGCTGCAGGAGACGGGCACTAGCCCCCCATGCAATCGTGCAAGGACAAGCAGGTATCGATAATGATTGGATAGATGAATGAATAGATTTAAGGTGTTGACTTCGGTAGAGGGACTTCTTTCTTGGTGGTGACACTCTCATTCCACTTGTAAAATGTTTTGATTAAAATGTGAACAACTGTATCCCAAAGGATAATCATTCCAAATACACATTGAAACAAGTTTTGAAATTTTTTTATTTGGTTTTCTGAATAACTACTGAAAGGCACAACTTGCACTCAGTAAAAAAGTTGTGAAACTCTTTTAAATTTGAATATTTCTGAGAAAGCCAACAACTTTTATTTGAACCCAACCAGTGCAAGAAGAGTGGGCAAATAACCATCCAAATTATGCGAAGAGCTTGTTTATAGTTTTAAAAAGTTTTTATTTGTGTTTTTTCTGCAGACAGTTAACCAAAAGTATTACATTAAAGTGATTATACACAAATTTATCCACAAATAACTATATACATATGTTGTGGAATTAGGGTATAATGCAGCTATTTGGCTATTAATAGTTAAGGGACTGCTTATGGCAGTCAATGAGATAAATAATGTATGAACATTTATTAATATTTGGGGCAACACCTGTTTCCAGGAACTATTTAATAGCCCAATTTCTGTATCAGTCTTGTAACCTGATTTGGTGAATTCTTTACTGTCTAGGGATCATGAAACCTTGGCCAATGTGTGTGGAACAAGAATGACAACAGTTACTTTCCAAAATACAAGAGTTTATTTACAAAAGAAGTAAAAGAAACATTTAATCACTCCAACTAATAACCAACGCACTACTGATCAAACTAAATTAATAATAACAAAAAAAGAACATAAACAGATAAACATCGGGGGTGTTACTAGACCTCATTCACTGGGGCGCATGCCTTAGTAAAAGTCTCTAGTGCCCCAGTAAAATTATAGCGCTGCTCACTGGAAACGGCATTCATGAGCGCATCGCCGTACCTGTATAACTCAAGCCTGTCACTTACCAGCCAAATAGAAAAAAAGAAAAGGGTCACAATAGCCAATCAGGAAATAGCACCTCTTTAGCTGGGTAAGATTGAATGCAACAACCAATGAAAATCATTCACATGATTCTTACGAAAGTTTCGTTTTATCCACTCCTTACACGGTGGAAACCCCACTGTACCTTGTCACATCACTTTGAGCACAGAGTAAGTCGTCCCGTTTTAATGTTACAACAAATTCACAACTTGTTTGACAGAAAAAAAGACAAGTTGATCGCTGTTAGAGAATGTCGCTGACATAATTAGCGTCTGTTTTCCAATGCTTAGCGTCATTGTGGTCCAGATTTAGCAGTTTATTTTAGTGTACCAGCCTGTGCTGTCTCCCTCACACACACACTCCCACCATGCATAGGCTGCATGCACAGATGCGGACCATTCATAATGATTTATACGAATACTGTAAAGGGAGACCTGTAAAAGTAGCTTATACTGTTTGTGAAGCTGTCCTATTGTAACGCTAAACATAGCCTTCTGACAAACTATTCAGAGATGGAAAACAGAAAATTATTCCTGAACAGAAGCAGAGGGAGAGTAACAGTGTGGCGAGATTAGGAGAACAAGGGAGGTATGAGAGTTGTTCATATCAACAGTAACATAAACATTTATGCTGGTAATAGCCAGTGCTGTGATTTGATCAATGGTTTAATGGCAAATTTTAAATAAGTGTCTTACATTTTCAAATGTAGCCTATAAAATATACACAGAGTCAGAGTAGCCTATAGGTTGTAATTTGCTTATAATGTAGCCTAAGATAGAAAGATACTTTTTGTTTTGTTTGTTCGTTACTTTGCTTTCCTGAACTGCTTGTTTTAAACATGGACTGAGGTTTGGGTAGTAAAGAATGTGAGTCTTTCTAATCTTAAATGGTTGCAGTAAGAGGATGTTTTTGTAAACATTTAACATGTGCATGTGCAAATAAATATCATTGTAGTGTACCCATGAATCTATCCTTGCATATTTACCAGTGGTTTAATATAGCCTAGAGTATGTCAGTGACAATAATGATGTTGAAGCTGTATAGGGCTGTGCTCCAGCAAAGCTCTAGGTCTAGAATCGCCCCTGACAAACATGCAATAAAACAATAGAAAATCTGAATTCTGATATGCTTTGGAGGAATCTGGATGCAAATCACACCCAGGGAGAATCGGGTGACGTTAGCCAGCAGGCTATCCAGGGGGTTGCTAAGCTAGTTAGCAGGCTGGTAGCACCGGGAGCGTGCTACCTCGGCTTAGTTTCCCCCCTCTCTGAGCTCAACTACGTGGCGGCCGGCCGCTGGAGATGCCGGTGGCCCGTCTTCCAATTTGACTAGGCAGCAATCAGCTCCAACTTTCTTTTGCTGGAAATAGTACCTTTTTGGCAGCTTTCCAGCACGGCAATTCTTTTTGGCACTGGCATGAAAGGATGCGGCCTCCAGCAGTTCAGGCTCCCGTTTCTCTCATGACCAAAGGCAGATTCAGTAACGGTCTGCAGAGTTCAGGCAGAACAATGGGGTTTGTTCATCAGTGTTTTTCATTCACCTGATCGGTCATCCGGCTGTGTTGCTTGAATGAGTTCCTCCTAGAACTCAGATGTTTTTCCTTCACCCGCGAAGGAAGGTTCTTTGATGTGGGCCTTCCGGATCAGATCTCTGCCATGGCTCTGAGTGAAGGATGAACTTCCACTTGCATGTTGCTTATATAAACTCTCTTCTTCTCCACTTCCTTTGGAACTAGAATGCAGATTAACGTCACCCGATGGCTGTGTGTGACCCAACACATACTTAAAATGTTTTCCTCACGCATGCTCCAGCAATTACCCGGTCAGTAGAATGAGCCCTGGCTTTTGACTGCAGTCACTTCTATATGCCTGTGAATTCACTTGAATAGCAAGTGCTCAGGTCGAACAACCAGATTTCCCAAGTGCTTTCCAGTGGCAGTGTAATGCCTAATGAAGTCATACACATTCAGGCTCAGGTGTAGTGTTTGTTACCTCCTTCATAAACACTGAAGCTGTTGAGCAAGAGCTAACTTTAGAAGGATGGATTCAGCATAAGAAGAGAGTGGCTTCAAGCATTGGTCAAACTCCAGCCCAGACTGCAAGTAAACTTACACAACAGTAATATGTCTTACTTCAGTTGTAGTCATGCCTGCAAATATGTAAGTTCTACTGGACGGTTCTGAGTCATCTGTTGTGTTTTATAATTTGTGCTTGTACAGCATGCGTGCCTCTTGCATGAGCTTAGCATTGAGGCTGCAGTTACGTGTTTGGCATTGGGGGGGCAATCGTGATTACAAAACTTTCAAGCTCCACATAGTCCTTTAAAGTAGACATATCACGCTTTTAAATTCTTCCTTTTTACATCTAAATCATTTAGTTGTGGTCTATATGGAGTGGAACTGTAATTCTTAAGTCTGAATTACTCATTGTTGCAGCTCTGCAGGCTCCTAGGGCAATTGTGGCTCATGAGGAGGATGTTTGTCTTGTCATCGGAAGGTTGACGGTTCGAGCCCCAGCTCAGATGGTTATTGTGTCCTTGGTCAAGACGTTTCACCGTTGCCTACCAGTCTCTGGCTCCAGGACAGCTGTGCCATCACTAGTGTTTGAATGGGTGGATGACTGAATGTAGTGTAAAGTGCTTTGGGGTCCATAGGGACTAAGTAAAGTGCTATACAATTACAGGCCATTTACCATTTCCTACTCCACCCCTGTTCTGAGGAGTGTAGATAATAAGTCGTTGGGCCATTGGGTGTAAGTCGTTGCAATCTCTTTAAATCCAGTTGGGGGTGTTGCATACTGCAACTGTTTAATGGCCCAAAACCTCATTAAAAATATAGTAATGTTTTATGTTTAGCAATGAATTTGAAACACTATCTAACACTCAAAAGCTATTAAAAAAAGTGTTTCTTAAATTATAAAGAAAAAAAATATGCTAACTGACAATTGTGTATTTAAGTAAGCGGACTACATGAACAATAACAAAGAAAAATCTTAGTAATTTTACAGGAATAAATGCTGACTGCATTACAACAATTTAAGACATAAGGCTTGTAAGACACCACGTAATATAGCAATTCTACTATAATGACATGAATACGTTTTCAATTCTATTACAGTTTACGCAACAAGACCCCATGTTTGTTAGTGTGCTACTTGCTAACATCATGTTAAATTCATTGAACGTGTTGGGATCCCGCGTTCTCCAAGACTAATAACTCAAAAATAATCCAATATTGGTACTGTGATAGCACTATAAAAATACATATGTCATCAGGGAGCAAAAATACAGAGTACATAGTGCTAAAATAAGCAGAAGGTCGGATGCTAATGCTATCAAAACAATGGCTGAGAGGCAAGAAATGAATGTCTACAATAAAGTTTTCATCAGAAGGACCTGACCCCTCAATAAAACAAAGTATTTTAGCATATCCTTCTTGATTAGGGTGGAGATTACTGAAGTGCTCGTCGTTCCCACACAAACAAGAAACAATTTCCCCCCAGATGTGGGTAAACTACAATGAAATATAAAACTTGACCAGACCCTTGCAGAGGTTCTGGTGGTGGATAACGGCGTACAGAATCCTGTGTGGTAGTAATCCAAAAACCAAGCATTTTAACTGTTCCACTTTTGCCATTCCTGAGCTAGGACTACCAACTCACAGCAAGAAAAAAAAGATGGCGGACTTACTCAATGTTTAGCCAGTAGTCTATTACCTTATTTAGCAGTTCTTTTGCAAGTGTTGTCACATAATAGCTCACGAACATAATAGATAATTGAGAAAACTGAAAGGCCTAAAACAATATGACTAAAACAGTATACAACAATATCTTCACAACACTTGGGCTTTTGTGGTCTGCTACAAATTCTAAATGCACAACACACTGTGTTTAATGGCTAAAAAAGTGGAACTTGTATGATATGAAAAAAGCAATGCTGTTCATCTCCAGAAGTCAGACTTCTATTTGTGAAGGACCTAATATCTAACTTTGTAAGACTGCTATCTGTGTTTTGGTATTCTCCACAGTGTTGTTTTTCTCTGATAAGAGAAGAACTTACGTCAAAATTATGTCTAAGGACATATCTCTTTGTAGCCAACTTTACTTGTTTTATTCAACAGTCTGATAATAGGGTCCTCTGTAAGCTTTCAACCACGTTTCAAATGAGAAAATAGGTATAATAAATTAACATTCTTCCGTTTATCGCCTGACCAAATAACCCAGTAATGTAGTGAGGTAGATGTGAATAAAACACATTTGAATGCAAAGATTATCAAGCTGTTTTATGTGTGTATTTATTTTGCTATTCCCTTTAATGCCTCGATAGTTCATTAGTTAATACCAGTAGTATGTTTTTCATCACATGTTAAACCAAGATAAAGTAGCTCAAAATGATTGAGTAAACATTACTTTTCCATCAAGGCTTTATTTAGTGTTGTATGTATTATTTTATATCATATATGTTGCAAACTATTTATTTTGTGCTTCTTCTATTATTTAAATCACCAATCTAATGTTCTCTGTTACTTGACAAAATATGAGTCCCTTTTGATGTGTCCCAGCCATAACAGCCCCTGGTCTGCTTGGTTTCACCTTTGCTGCTTTTAATTGCTTTCAACCATAAAGTCTTCAGGTACCATTCAGTAAGACAAATGGTGTGCAAAATTCTTCTGCTCTCCTCTTTGTGTTTCTTTCTTTTTTTACCCAACCTGTATTTTTTGATTCATGTATTTATTTATTTTCTGTTAAATTACTCCTTCTTTGTTGATATGACAATAGCACCTGCCTGGGTTTATCCGTCTCTGTGTTATCTATTTCTGAAGATAAATTTCTGCAGGTATACATATATATAATGAAAAATTTTTTGGTACTTGTTTTCTTTATCAACAGTAACCAAACAGACAGGGGGGCAGTTAGAGAAGGAAACCTATTTGACTTTCCAGACCACTCGTGTCTTCTGGTTCAAGTCGACTCTGCATAGCCGGAGTCAAAACCAAACATGGAGAAGTAGCATTTGGTTTTTATGGTCCTCTAATATCGAACCAACCTCCAGAAAACTGTTAAAACATGAAGTTCCGTTTTAATTAAGGCTAAAAACCCATTTGTTTAGAGCTGCGTTTGATCAATAATAATAACATATAATCCCTGGAGCATCGTTAATTCTAGTCTGGATTGCATTTTTTCATTACCTCTATTTTGTCACTATAAATTTCCTTTTTTTAGTTTGCTGATTGTGTTATACTCTTAACATGTACAGCACTTTCAACCGCTTTGTCAGCAGCAACAACAAATATTGGACAATAAGATTTATTCAAATTAGCATATGCTGAATTAGCTCAAGAGGACAGAGAAACAGAAGTTTGCAGCAACATCCCGTTATACATTTAATTGTGTCAAGACACATGTGCAATGTGGTGCAAGGTATGGACCCAAACGCAGAAGCAGACTGCAAGGTTGTTTATTGTAGTGGAGATGATGGTGGCAGGAACAGAGGTGCAGGAACAGAGACACAGGACAGCAGGGGGACACACTGTGGATACCTGTAATGATCTGGTACTGACAGAGCGAATGGGAGCTGGTTTAAGCATGTGAGGTAATGAGAATCTAGGGTGGATGATTAGGGACGCAAGTGAGGATGATGATGATGATGAGGAGTGGTAGTGAGTGAGGCGAGAGTCGTGACAAATTGTATAAATTTATGTTATTCTATTTTTCAAAAGATGGCTTCATTATGGGTAAGTGCTCACTGTTTTTCAAAGACCAAATGTAACTATTAAATATTTACATGCAAGTGAAAATGAAAAAGAAAACAAAAGCCTGTTTCTATCTGACCAACAAATTCCACCTAGATTTGTAGCATGAATGTTTTTTTTCCATTATTAATATTTCACTCAAATTATTTACATTTTGTTTTTTATAAACTTGTTTCAGTTTAAAAATTCATCACAGCACATGCCAGTCCTCGTGTGCCAAAAAGGACAGTCACTAGGACTGTTTCAGTTGTAATTCAAAAGTATCATGCAAATGAAAATGTGGATTTAGCAAAAACTCAGTTTCCAGGAACCCCTGGTATTTCAACATGAACAACTCTTAATGGAGTGTGATCATTATGATCTTTTCTTACTGAGCCATGCTCATGCTCAGCTGAGCTCATTCGGAGATTGAACCATCTCTTCTAATTTACAGTGAAAGGCAAGACAGTCTTATTTAGAGCTGTAACGAGTCTGATCAAATGCTCAAATTGGAGGATTTCAGAGTCATGAGATATACTGTAAGCTGACACAAATTCTTCAGGCAAGGAGAAACAGGTCTCTTTGCTTTGATTGATTTGCAGACAGCCTCGACTGATGTGTGTCCAAATGTATGTTGATGTAATGGAAAAGGCATTGCTGGCCAGCTTAGTTCTCTTGGCATGCAAAAATTACTGCTTTAATTGAACCTCCCAGACTATCTCTTCAAATATTTATTTACGTGTAGTATTGCTAATTTACACAAAAAACCTATACTGTTTGTATTGTTTTTATTATTATTATTATTGTTATTATTATTATTATTATTATTATTATTATTATTATTATTATTATTATTATTATTATTATTATTGGGTAATTGACCAAATAAAGCTTCCCCCTATAGGCAAAAGTATGAATTTATCAATCACAATCAAAATTCCATGTAAGAGACAATGAATCAGAAAAAGGTTAGACAAAGCTGAGCTAGAGTTGGGGCAAAGGAAAGTGTATCACTTTGTGAGTGATTCTTCAAAGTAGTTGTGAATCTTGCTTGCTTTTTACTTGATGATTTGATATGCTCATGATAGGCCTCACTGTGGTTATATCTGTTGATCTCTCTGATATCTCAGGTCCTGAGGGTCATCATCAGGAGGCCTTATAAATTTGGGTCTCCTGAGGGTTAGATCACTGGATGTTGGCTGAAGGGGCAGGATGGTCTTCCGAACCTTTTCTCATCCAAATGAATACATTTTTGAATAAAAGAAACACTATTAATACCGTAAAAGACCGTAGGTGGTTTTTCAGTTCTGAAAAGAAGTCAACAAGTCTCAACTAAGTATTCGGGATTAACTAATTCCACGGTCAACGTGATTCATGTCTGATTATCAAATGATTGCCTGGCTTAAATCTTTTTCCCCTCAGTTCTCAACTAACCATCAGATTGTGATACCTTTACATATTTCCTTTATGTTTATGGTATTACTGTAAATTGGTAATAAAAAGTAAGTAGTGTTATGGGTTTATTCTGAAGTAATTAGAATTATTGATTACTTTCGTTCTTAGTAAATATGTCATGTAGAGATCATCAAAGATCCTAAATAGACCTCAGTAAGTAGCAGATATCAGCAGGACACCCTCTGACCTCACTCTTCAGTGCTGGTTAGGAGGTATGAACAAGGTCATCTTGGATTACCAAATACTATATGATATTGGGAACAGGAGGGTAAGGGGCAGTTTACATTCTAGCCAACTGGCTAATTAAATATCAAAAATATCTGAAGTACTCCAGTCTCATCTGTGTTTAAGAATAATCTTTTTTGTTCTGACATCTTAGAGACAAACTGTATAATCACAGAGAGCCTGTTTGAGTTTGTACGTAATGTTCATCAATCCAATATTTTCAACAGTTTTTACTATGCATAAATGCATCATATTAATAAAGACAGCTGGCTGAATGTTATGACCAAAATGAAACTATTTCAAGGTTTGAGTAAAAAATAAAAACATTTTCTTTCACATATCCTTTCCAAGATGTATTTGTGAAAGGCCAAATTCCCTTTTACAATTCACAGCAACACTGCTATGAGGGGTTTCAAAGGAGGCAACAAGCCTTTACATACAACTCATAAAGCGATCAGACTTGACCCAAAACTTTACATTTAAAAAAAAATAAAACCTCTGTGTTATCATCTTTCTGCTTTGCTGTTTTCTATCACCTCAATGTATCCATCTGCACGTTATGTGCCTGTGTAATTTAAACAGTGTGGTTCTAACATGCTGGCATTGTTTTGCCAGGCAGAGGAGCCAGAGAGGTCTGCACATCTTTCTTGAGGTTCTTGGGGAGTACCACATCCACCCTACTGAATAACAAGACCAGGCAAACTATGCAAGCAATGCCCAAACAGGTCATGTCACAAGCAAAACAATCATTTGACAGCATTGGAAGAGATTGCAAAAGACCTAAAAACGGGAATAGGCATTTTTGGCAAAGTGACTTTTGCATAAACAATAATATCTTAATTTTTCTGCATTTTTGAGCAGTTTGTAGGATAGGAATACCATGCAAGTTCCTCATTTTGTCTCACTTTGTTTTGTGGTTTCCTTTGTGTTCTTCTGCTGTTTTTACAGTGGTTACACTTTGGAAATACTGCTGAAAGCTTACAGTTTTTCTTAACCAGTTATAAATATTTCTCAAGATTTAATTAACTTTTTCTAAACTTTCCCTGCAGTAGGAAGAACAGTTAATGTGGATCAAAACATGATTCTTGTACCCCCCAACTAATGTTGTCTCTCCCTTTTTCCAGTAACAGAGCTAGCTTCACCACAATAGTGCAGTATTCATGGCATCAAAAAAATGGACTGTGGTTCTCAAATAACCAGAGGAGTCTTCTTTAGCAATTAAGTGCGAGCAGAAATGTGACTTATTTTGCTAGGAAAAATAAGTTTTACCACTTTTTCTTCAAGATATCCTTTGCCTTTGATTTTTGTCGTTATTTAATCAGAGAAAGAAAAATCATAGTAAACAAAACAGTTTTTTAATCATTAGTTATACAGGAAAAAAAGCTACCCAATTCAATCTGAATGTATGAAAAAGTATTTACCCCTATTGTTGAATTATGAAGTACCTGTGATCAATTACGTTTATGGATTGCCACCTGACCTATAGTGTTAAAAAAACACAACAATGCATTATATCACAAACAAAAGCAATTCAACAACAGATGGGAAACAAAGTCATTGGCATCTATCAGAAAGGGTTACAAAGCCATTTTTGTTGCTTATGGATTCTTAAAAATCTAAGTGAGAACAATCGTTCCACCCATCCATTATCTCTGCCATGTCTCTTTGAAGGGTTACGGAAGGACCGTGCCTCTCTCCAGTGCCCACTGGCAAGAGGGAGGACACACCCTGGACAATGTAGGGCAACATTGAAACAGACAGCGGAAACATTCATGCAAGCACACACTCATACCTGAGAACAATTTAGAGAGACCAATTAACCTAACAGTCATGCTTTTGGACTGTTAGAGGAAGCCAAAGTACACAAAGAGAACCCACACATGCACAGGGAGAACATGCAAACTCCATGCAAAAATACCAGGGCTGGGGATTCAAACTCAGGACCTTCTAGCACAAAAGCAACATCGCTCACTGTGGAGCTCCATTGAGAACCGTTATTCACAAATAGACAAAGCTTGGAACAACTATGAAGGTTCCCTTCCCAATGAAAGTATTTAACAATAAAATAGAGACTCGGCATTTTGACGGTTTTAAGGCCAAAACCATGATTGTCCAAAACACAAGGTCCATCTCAAATTTGTTGAATAACATATCCATAATCCCCAACATTTTCAGGGAAATACTGTGCACTAAACAGACAAAAGAACAACTTTTTAGAAGATGTGCTTCCCATTACATCTAGTGTTAAAATGAACACAGTATTTCCGAAACAAGGGGGAAAACCCCCCATTGTTGTGATAGTGGTGGTTGTGTGATGCTCAAGACCTTTAGTACCTTGACGACATGCTATATGCTAAATTCTGCTCCCTAGCAGAAAATCCTTAAGGAAAATGTCCAGCCATCAGTTAATGATTTTAAGCTATGTGATAGGACAATGTAAGGAGGAACATCAGCAAGTCAATATCTCAAAAAAAATTAAGCTTTTAAAGCAGCTGAGTCCAGACTTAAATCCAATTGACATGCTTGTGTTAGGATTTAAGCAGGCTTTTCTTGCGCTAATACCCAGAATGTGGTTGAATAAAAACCATTCTGCAAAGAAGATCTGGCCAAAACCTCTCCACAATAATGTAAAACGCTCACTGTCACTTCATAAGAGGTTGATACCACCAAAGTTGGCTATACAAGTTATTTAAGTTAGGATTGGATAGGATTGGCTTGGTTTAGATTTGTATCTTGTTAAATGAAATGATCACTTTAAAACTGTATTTTTTTATTTGCTCAGATTGTTTGATAATTTAAACATTTAAAAGTGATTGTAAAAATTAAATGCAAAATAAGCTGTAAAAGAGCACATGCTTTTTTTCCCACCTGTGTGAACTTTCACATTTTTCCATCAAAGACCCTAAAAACCCAAACCTGTATTTTTAAAATCAGACTTTTACTCAGAAAAAAAGGCACTTAATTAGCTACTCAAGGTGACAAAATATATGTATTATTAGTTAGGAAATTGATCACTTGTATATTCTGTCATGCTAAAAGTGTTTTGGGTTTTTTTAAGATTTTTTGGGCCACCATGGCCTTCATTGAGGGAGAATTGGGGGAAGACATGCAGCAACGGTCACCCTTGATGGGACTAAAATGGGGACAGCTGTGTCGAGGACTGGGGCCTCCCCACATGGGACGCCTAGCCTACAAGTGTTTCTTTAAAACACATAGTTGTAAAAAATGTTATAGAGACAAAGTCATTGCTCAAGATAATGGCTTTTGGAGTACTCCTAGCTACTGGTATGGTACATGTTTACTAAAAAACAGAATAATGTTTTGATCGTATCCAGTGGTGTCAAAAGTCAAATTTAATGGGATCTTAACAAACCGGATCTTTAACCAATGCTAAAATGGCAAAATATTTCTTACAAAATAAGAAACCAAAACAATGTACTTTTTTTCTATTCCTTACTGTGTGGGTCTGCATTACTTAACACGTTACACTGTCTCCATGTACCTTACTTCCTTTTTATGGAATTACTTTAGCAAATATTACATTATATTTGATGTTTTTTTTTTTTAAGGTTTACCCTCGTTGCAGTGGATAATCGAGGAAGCCATACTGAGTCAAGCTTTGTCTCTGTACGCACATCTTGTCCAGTGGTGGATGACAGTCGAGCAGAAGGTATCTTTGCTTCTTGATTTTTGTTACAGAAAACTTTCATATTTGTATGCGTGTTTATTTGTAACTTTCTTGTGCTTCCTCCCTCCCAAGTAGATAATTGCAAATTAACTGCTTACAAGAATATATGTTTTTTCCCACTCCCAGTTGTTATCATGATATTGCTCCTATTTTATTCTCTATCTAGAATGTGTCTTTTCAATTTGCTTTGTGCCCCCCACCCCTTTTTAAAAACTTGAAACTGCAGTGAGGAAAAAAATTTACCAAGAGACAAATCCAACTTTAAAAAGTGTATTTGAATATGAGCCTGTTAAGCATTTAAGACTGATGAAAATGTGTACATAAATCTGGATTTTTTTATATTTTCTGTCATGAAGTCACACTCACATGACCCTTTGAAGTTAAAGGCAATACAGTTCCTCTCTCTAAATGAGGTAGCATTCATTGAGCTACAAAACCATAGACACCATGTTGGGCACAGTAGGTCCGAGTTAGTTTCAAAAGTAAGTCAAATGATAGAATTGAAACATTTTTTCTTTTTTTTCTTTTTTTAAATCATTTTCTTCAGAAAGTGGAGCGATACAAAATATTAATCAAATCATATCCAAGAAATATCATCTTTTTTGATTGTCTTCTTCTCTAAACATAGAGGCAAATAAAAGTAACAATCTACCCATACACCTACAATATATATAAATATATATATATATAAATATAAATATATATATATATATATATATATATATATATATATATAGAGAGAGAGAGAGAGAGATTTTGTCTTGAATTAATTTCTTGACAGTTGAATGGTGTGATTTTTTTTTTTTTTTACATTTGATCACACTCATAGCATAAATTATGGCGTTTTAAAAATGAACAATTTGTCCACAAAGACAAAAATTTCCACAATGACACCTGAGGGCCAAGGAGCAAAAAATATCTTTAAAGGTCATATATCCACCCAACAAACTTGCCTGTTTGGACTGGGACCTGGGACTGCAGAAAATATGATGGCTTATGACGTACAACATTACTGCCATGATAAGGAGATCTCAACTTTTTTTCTGTGACACAGGGGAGGAGTCTAATTCATGATCCTTGCCCTTGTCTGATCAGTGATTACAAAGTTTATCAAGAGGAAAACACTTGTTTGACAAAGTACTTCTAATAGAGGAATAATGTTTCTTTTTCACGCCATCCTGTATGTTATCAAAATTGATCATAAATGTTTGTGGAAGGATGTCATTCATAAAAAGAAAAAAAGGTAAATCAAGGATACCCTTTATAAAAGGTTGCACTTTAACACAAAGAATAGCATTCTCACTAGCTTTCTGGAAACAATCAAAACTAAATGTCTAAACTACAGTCCCTCCAAAGTTTTGCAATGTTGGTATCATAACCATCAACATAAATTCAATTAATATAAATTAAAACCTTGCAATCAAATTCAAATCTTGCAACTATATCCCGTTATCACAGCTGTAACTCATGTTTGACCAATTGTGCGGCTCCGTCTCATCATCTTATATCTGACGCCATCAGTAACACGTACAATTCCTGCTATTGTTGGGAGAGGGAATGAGAGTGAAAAATTTCACATTTGCCAACAAAAATCAGTGCCAAGGATGGAGTCTGAAAACAACATAGATTCAGCTACTTGATGTGTGATGGCAAGATGTGGATACTTTGTTCAACTTTTTCAGATTGTATATTAAGTAAAATAAAAAAAGGAAAATATTTTGAATATGTCATTATCATTTTAGAAATTGATTTGTAAAATAGATTATGGAAATATATTTTGACCTCATCAGACAAAATTGCAGACAACAGAAATAGACACTGAGCCTTAATCAGGTTACAGTATTTGTTTCTACTTTTATTATTTATTCCTGCATTTTGTATTTTGATGTTTAGAATGTGGAATTTTAAAAAAAATGTGGGAGCGGTTTAGAAGGTCAAAACAAATAATCTCAAAAAAGGTCTTCAAACACTTGCTGTTATTATTAACATTTAATATAATTATGATTCTTGAAAGACAGGTGACCACATTTTTATTTTATTTTAATAAAGTAATTTCAATTCTCGAAATATGGGAAATATGACTTCCATTGAAACTGAAGTTTGATATTTATTTTCATCTCAGTAATCTAATATAAATGAGCTATTAATTGGTTGTTTAACTTTTCTTATTTCCATGTGCTCTTGCCCTTTCCATCATGACAGAAATAGCCGACAGGGTGTACAACTTGTACAATGGCTACACCAGTGGAAAAGAACAGCAGATGGCCTACAATATGCTGATGGAGATTCCCCCTCCACTGCTTTACAGAGTCCAGCACCACTACAATTCCCACTATGAGAAGTTTGGGGACTTCGTCTGGCGTAGTGAGGATGAGCTGGGCCCAAGGTGAGAAGACAGTGTGCTTTAAAAACATTTGCTTTTTGGAATTAATCTGCAGCTACCTAAAGAGTTGATGGGGAACATTTTGTATCCTGTTCAGAAATAAAGAAATAAACGTGTGTCTTCCCCTATCTGTTGGTATTTAAGCTCTCGTCTCATCATATTTGATGACTTTATGCAGGGCTGGTGCTAGCCATTCGGGTGCTCTGTGGTTTACATAATATAACATACTGAACAAGGAACGTCATCTTCTTATTCATTAGAACTATGTAACAGATTCCAACATGCACCAGTATTTAGCAGAAGCTACAGACCTGATAGATGATCTTGTGCACTTAAACTGCTGGTGGATGGTTGATCGAAATTTCTGTCTTGGGCTGGAATTCCTCCTTTCATGTACTTGTACATCGAGCCTGCATTCAAACACACAAAGAAAATTTGTCATATCCGTTTTAAACTGAAATAAATGTTTAAACCATGGTATAAACTGCAATACATTGTTTATAGGTTTATGTTGGCTTATAAATCACTGTCATGTTACATGGCGAAATTCAAAACTATTTAACGTTTATCGAGAAGAACTAGAGAGGTACAATATAAAAATTTCTTACACAACTAGCAAACTGTGAATATGAGGGGACGAGATTAGCATAACTGTAAGATGGCCTTTTTTCTTTAAATTACACCATCAGTAGCAGATGTCTCCCTTAGCCTGTATGTTTCGAAAATATCAGCATTGAGCAAATACCTAATTGATAAGGTTAGTCTAAATTAACAGGTTAAATCTGAGTTACAAATGGGCCAAATATTTAATCAAGATAAATCATGTTCATAAAGTTAACTCGTGAACAACTGCTGATTTTTTTTTATGTTCTTACTTTACCTTGACAGTTTTTTTGTTTTTGTTTTTTATGTTTATTTTTTATTTATTTGTTTTTATCATGTTATTTAAGCATTTGGGTGGGCATATTTTATTTATTTATTTCTGTTTCAAAACCGCACAGACATCTGACCTCACTGAGGATTTTTATTATTATTTTTTTTTCTTGAGGATAATTTATTAGGAGTACCTTAATACAACAAAACAAATCTTCAAACTCTTCAGAACATCTTTACATTTACCACTGTTCAGAGTAAATTATTTTTGATACAACACTGATGAGCGGGCTGATTAAGGGATAATTTCACTTTGTTGCTTTTTTATAAACCTTTTTTTTAAGTGTTGCTTCAGAAGAGAATAGCTGCTTGAAAGATTCTGATTTGCTATGTTTTTTTGTTTCTCCATCAATAAAAGCTCCTAAGGCTCTCTGAGTTTGTCTCCCTATCAGCCTCTCTCACAGCAGCTAAGAGGAGGACGGGAGGCGGGAAAAAGCGGCGCAGTCTCCCCGACTTTTAACAAACTGGAAAAGCAGAAAACGAAATGCACCCAAACAGTGCAGATAAAGTCAAAATGTATCGAAGCAGTCCACGAAAAAGGCCAAATAAATGTCAAAATGCAACATACTTGTGGATTTTGCAACTCACAACATTTGGCTCACAGCAGATGAATTAACAATATAGCAAGTCCAAATTTAAGCTAGGTCAGACCTCAACTCTGAACATGATCACACACGTCACGGAATGGATAAATAATACAAAATTAACAGTCATTAAAACGTTGTCTTACCTGTAAATCCAAGAGCATCATCCCGCTGTTTCTTTTTTCTGCGGCGGTTCCTGATGCCATTTCGAAGACAACCACAGGTGTCAAGGTTAATGAAAAAGACCAAAAAGAGGGGTGGCGGGGGTAGGAGCGAGGGGGATGAGGGAAGATGATGGATGACAAAGAGGTCCATCTTTTTTATTTTTGTCTTGCTTTCTTTTTGTATAGCTTCCTATTAACTTGTTTTACATATTTTTGTAAATTGTAAATCTGTCTTTATTATACTTATTTTTTTCATAAGCTCAGTTGGTGCCCCTGCAGCCAGCTTGTGTGTAGGCGGAGCGCCTGCGCTGACTTTATGTTTATGATTTGTTACCATCACTAAGCTTTCTTACACAAGAGACGATGCCACCTAAACCAGCCATCGGACTCAGATCATTCACCCATTTCTCTTGGCATTAGCCACCACCCACCCCAAACCCCTTCCCCTTGCAATAGTTCATGAATGTCTTTTTTTCAAAACACACGGACACAATTTCAGCACAACTTCTCTAGAAAGGGGAGCGAGCCAGGTCACCATTAAAACTCCAGGGTTGCGGTCGCTCCACACATCACCATGGCAATGTGAAAACAGCGTTTGAAATGCCAAGCAAAACAGTAAACGTGATACTCAACTAACACTAACTTAACTTCCAAGTCCATTTTCTCTCCTTTGCTATAAAATTGTTCATTTGTAACCATAATATACCACCCCAACATCCCTTCACCTGTGAGATTCTTGAAAGGGACATCCTAATTGGTTGTTTGAACAGAAGATGTGATGTTACGACACCATAAGAACAAAAAGAGACTGAGTGACTGAAAAAAAACATTGGAAAATGAAGCATAAACAATGAGTGTAGAGGAGAAAAAAAAAAAATACATTCATGCGTGTGAGTCTGAGAAGAGAGTTGCTCCAGGACTCATGATAGCAATACAAAATCTTAGGTTTCAGCCCAATGTTTTGGTTTGTCCACCCCCACTGCCTGAAAGCGCTCTTTTCCAGCTATAAATAATATAATAATTGAGGAATAACTTGGGTCTGTAGGAAGTTTATGCTTCACTCTGATTGGTGAAGGGGGTGGGAGACACAAGTTTGCATTTGGGACCTAGAACGTGGACTTGTTGAATGGTCTTCATTCTGTATGTGTGTGGGCAACTTCAAGAGAGTGGAATTGGGGAAATGGGGGTTGGGATCTGAGGGTGCTTTTGGGTGAGTGAGTGTGGATTATTTACTGCCTTAAGTTGGCAGGGTTTAGCCTCTTTGCAGTAATTTACTAGAAGGCTCCTTTGGTGGTGCGTTTTAAAAGGTAAAAGAATGGCCAAGAAGAACGTAAGTATCGTCAGCACTCCTGCAGGAGCTGAGAATTCCAGGAGCCCCCACATATGTCCACCATTGTTACAGTTAAACTCCTGTTTAGTGATTTGCATGTGTTGTTATACATAATCACAGTGTTTCTTAGCCTTGTTTTTTATGACAAACATTGTTCTTACTTTCTCATATTGCTATACCTAATTTTGTTTATGTTATAACCACTTACTTAGAATGCCTTCATGTACGATTTGGATGATGAGTAAACATCCTTTCTTCAGTTTTTTATTCCTAATTTAATCTTTTTTTTCTTCTTTCTTATCAACAACAAATGCATTTAGCCTTTCTTCAGGGCTTGTAATTCCCAGTCCCCCTGATAATGAGTTTGGAATTCTGTTTCTTCAGACATAAGAATTCAAGGGAAATGAAAAATGCCCCCCACACACACGCACACATTTCAGCAAATAAGTGAAAAGGATGTCTGTACTGCTTGCTTAACTGAAGACAGATGTTGATGCTCAGCAGACGCTGCTTTTCAAAATAATTGTATTTCTGGCTATGTGCTTAATTCTGCTGACCTCTTAGTTCCAGACCTGTGACCTAGAGAAGCTTTTGTTGTTGTTGTTGTTTTACTTGGCGCGATATTGCATTAAAGTTCAGGTTTCAAACTTGCTTGCAAACTTGCTGTCCCATCAGAATAAAAGAAGACATGGTGGTATTTTGCAAATTATACTAGCATTCATGATCATCAGCCCATCAACATTTCTACTTTTCATACTCTTTTTTTAAATGATTTAGAGATAAGTGAAGATTTAAGTGTAATTTAAATTAATAAAGATTCCTGATAGTTATTAATTATTATCATCATCAAGAAATGTTACCTATATACAATCGTGGTAAAATAATACAAATAATTAACAATACAGTGAAGAACATAAGTATATGAAGGCCTGTGAATTTGAAAGGTTTTCCACTTAGATTTGGATTATGAAGGGGTCTGAAATTCACACTGATATTATGTTTCCGCTGTGGGAAAAAGAATTTTTTTTATTTATATAAGAAATTACACTGTATATTTTTTGAAGAATTTATTTGCATCTTATTGCTGCACATACGTACTTGAACGCCTGAGAAAATAAATGTGTTTTAACATTTGGTACAGAAGCCTTTGTTTACAATTGCAGAGGTCAAATGTTTTCTGAAGTTCTTGATTAGGTTTGCACACACTGCAACAACGATTTTGACCCACTCTTCCACACAGATATTGTCAGGTTTCGGGGCTTTTGCAACACATAACACGAAGTTTCAGCTTCCTCCAAAGATTTTCTAATGGATTTAGTTCTGGAGACTGGCTGACACCTCTTTGTTCTTGCCCTTGGTAGTAGTTGGAGTCTGACTGACTGTGGGGTGGACAGTTGTCTTTAACAAGCTCAGACAGGTGTTACTAATTGAGATTACAGACACACACGTAACATTGTGGATATTTACCCTATATCTCTAATGCCTCATTCACAGAGGCTGACCACACAACACTGAAAAGTTGTAACACAATGTTTTGGAAGCTAATCCTACTTTTGTAAGTAGCTTTGACCTAAACTAAGTAACTGTTTGACAGAAAAGATCGTTCACAGCAGTGAGTGGAAGGAAGTGTTATCTGACCTGTGTCGTCTTGTTTCTTGCTATTTTCTGAGGCAGCAGCAGGAATCTATAGGAGTTGCGCTGTGACCTTTAGGCTTTACCGAAGGGAATAACCTGGTCATGAGTTAAGAAGCTGGCTAAGATTAGCATACAGTTTCATGGCTCCCGACATGCTGTACCTTTCCTCACCCCTGAATTCACAACGGGCACAGAAAAGACACCGTCCGCATTCGTTCTGTGCCCAGTGTAAATCAGGGTTACATACTGTAACAACAAATAAATTACAATATGACACAATAGTGAGTGTTTTTCTTTTCCAAAGACAGTAAAATTCAAACTAGCTGATCATTTTATAATAGGTTATTCATTCACTTATTTTCCATTTTAGTTTTGCACTATTTTGCACTTTACACACTGTACTGTATCCTACCTTGGCCAGGACATCTTTGCAAAAGAGACTTTCTAATCTCAATGGATCTTCCTCCTGGATAAATAAAGATTAATTCAATACAAATGTCCACTGCCTAAATTAGTGTTTTCTCTTCAGTTTTGAGCTTTGTTACCTTCAACGAACATTTTTCTTTTCCATGTGTGTTCTGGTTTGTAATGCATGATGTTTATCTAAACAAAATATGTATATCATTAAAGTAATAGAGTAAAGGTATTACTGGCCCATAACATAACTAAATTCAAAACAGTATAGGAAATGGAAAATACATGTTAATTACAAATAGATTAAGTAGCAAGAAAGAGGATTAAACCTTGAATAGGTCTTGAATATTTTAGTGTCAATTTGAGTTAGACTTTTGCACTTCTTTACTTTAGACATCTCATCAATGTCCTCTTTTTATTCTTTTCTTTCAGCCTACATTACTCATATTTTGTCTACCTAAAGAGCATGAAGATGAGAAAATATTGTTTAATTCTTCTTGTTCATTTGTTTTTGTAGAAAAGCAAACCTGATTCTTCGTCGGGTGGAAACAATCAGTCTCTACTGTCGATCCCTCCTTCGCAGCAACCATATCCAGAGTCGCACAGAGACGATGGCATATATCTACTGCCGGAGTGAAGAGGGTGGACCTTCCGGCAACATGTGGCATGGTTTCTTACATGAAAAACGTGCCATGTGCATGGAAAAGCTCATTTCTTTACAGCGTAACACTTACAGTAACACGAAACTCCGATGAGAGAGAAATAGAGGGATAAGCACACATCTTCTTTTTCTGCAAAATGGCATCATAGATTGTTGAACCTCATTGGTCTGCTCTGCAGTAAGTGTCTCTCACATAACTGGTGCATTTGAAAAACCAGGAGAGCCTTCAAGAAAACCTCAGAAATCACAGGACATCTTGTTAATGCTACCAAAAAACGTCTTTTTTGTGGCATACTTCTATTAGATGACAGAAGACCTGGAAAAGTCACTGGAGTGGATATGTTAATCTGCTACCGAATACCACTGATTTTGCACATCAGTGAGAAATTGCAGTAGAAAACTGTAAAACTGACAGTCAGCCATAAGCATAAAAAAGAAAAACAAAGAAGAGTGGTTGGCTTAAATACTTTGAATGTAATATGGTTAATTTTTGGTGCTTACTTTGGACACTAAAAAAGGGTTATGGTTAAAAAAATATGATTCTGTAACTTATTTGCCTTTGCTACTTTCGTTAAAAAAGCGAAACAGAATTGTGTGAAAGCCATGTAAAAATAATGATTTACATCATGAATTTAAAATCATTAAGAGTAAACACTAAGAGTTAGCAGTTAATGATATTAAATTTTAATAGCTTTTTTTGGGGTGCAGTTGAAAATTCTGAAGCCTGGGAACATTGGTAGAATATAAACAATACATTCCTACATTTCTTAGCCAAATTATATAAATAATTAACTAATTTTTCCCTTCTCTTTTTAGAGTTCTTGAAAATAAACCTCATTTAGTATATAATTATTTCTGCATTAAAAGATGTTTTATAGAGTTTAATCCTTAGCAAGATGTTTTTGGTACTGATATTGTCATGAAAATTAATCTCAGTCAGATACAGAGACTTGTCTACCATATTAATACATGAATTTAATCAATCTTACAAATGTCATAGAAGCCTCAGAAGTTTGAAGTGCTTGAAATGGCCTACTATTTTCCTCCTGGTAGCCACTGTTTCTGCAATGCTGAGCCTGTAAGATGAGTCCTAACCAACACCATAAACAGAAGTGTCTACACAGCATAACTCATACATAAATCTTCCATCACTTGTAATTTATATTTGTTGCATTATAATACAAAATAATGCAATCTCCTTGATTGCTTGCATATATGCTCTTCAGTATAACATTCATACTGCTGGGCATGAAGCACACACCTTTTTTGATCCATGAGAAATCTATCCACTTAGCCATTAAGCTAGGCAGTGACTTCGAGCAAAACTCGGAACTCCGAGTATCTGTAGCAAAACTAAAGCAGCAACATAGGATAAACTACCTTGCAGGTAATAGGACACTTTAACAAATAGCTTGGGTAGTGCTGTGTCAACTTTGTGGTATCTAGAAGGAACAATACCCCGATACTTGAGCACAAAAGATGACAAAAAATACATTTTCCACTATACCAACCGACTGGTCATCCTAAATTATAAAATCAATCCCCAGTTCTGTGCTATTCTGTTTAGGCTTTTTGCCGTCCTAAAATCGCCATCCTTCCACAAAGAAAGTAGTGATTAAATCGTTTTATTTTTCAGTTTTAGAATATTTGCTCAACACACACATTGGAGCAATGACTCAGAGCCAATTTTCCTCTTAACCAATACTCATTCTCCTTTCATGCCTCTAGGTTGACAAACTTTTACTTACAGATTACTGCTTTTATGGTTTGGTTGAAGTGAAACCTTGAGAGCAGGATGACAAAATCTAATTATTCAGACCCTGAACTAATACTTGTAAGAAACAGACATAAATGTAAGTAAATTTGAGAGATCAGTAAGATCCGTCAAAAAGGCAATGTTGTCACATCTAAATTAATCTTAATATATTTATTATATTTAACTACACTTATAACAAGCAGAATAATGATACCAGTGGTTAAACAAAAAATATCCAAGTACCCCTCTACCCGGGGCTTAAACAGATTCAGTGATTATATGGTTGACATTAGTTGCATTTTCTCTTCTTTAGTCCAATGACATGTCTTGAAAGCCACGAGTATTATTTTAATGTTACCAACAGATTTTTTTTAAAATAATGATTGTGTTTAAAAAAATATTATATTGTACATTTTCAATTGTAAATATTTAAATATACCTGTATCAACATGTGGCTCTGTCTTTTTCTGAAGAATGTGGAGTATTAAAAATGTAAATAAAAAGCAGACTTTTGTTCTTTCACTACAATGGAAAGATGCATTTCATTATTTTAAATTGCATGATTTAATAGTTTGAGCAGACCAATTTAATTATCACAATAGGTTGAACATTTTTTTTGTAAACAA
This sequence comes from Apricaphanius iberus, assembly GCA_028564705.1. Classification (NCBI taxonomy): domain Eukaryota; kingdom Metazoa; phylum Chordata; class Actinopteri; order Cyprinodontiformes; family Aphaniidae; genus Apricaphanius; species Apricaphanius iberus. Next base: position 895,398 of record JAPXFQ010001818.1, read on the forward strand.
TACATTTTTAAAACCTTGGTTACACTTTCTGCAATTTTGTTCCTCCGATACATTTAAACCTTCCAACTTTTTTTGCTTTTAACTTTTGTGAGTATGATTTCATCTAATTTCCCCTATATTCATATCTTTTAAATTGATTTGTTTTGTGATTAAGTCCCATAGCTTCAAGTTCCATACATTTCTGTATGTATTACAGTATGAAAGAAAGAAGTTATTGTTTATGAATTAAAAAGCATGCACTGCTCAAAATAAAATTAAGGGAAAATTAAAATAACACATCCTAGATCTGAATAAATCAAATCTATTCCTTGCTGGAATTGCTGACACACCGCAGCCACATGAGGTCTAGCATTGCCTTGCATTAGGAGGAACTTGGGGACAAATGCACCAGCATTTGGTCTCATAAGGGGTCTGTGGATCTCATCTTGTTATCTAATGGCAGTCAGACTACTTCTGGCGAGCACATTGAGGGCTGGTCCCCCCCCCAAAAAACAAAAAAAAATGCCCCCCCACACTTCCAAACCAGTAGGGGTGTGCAAGGCAGACAGTATTTCGGTAAAATTGTATTTCACTAAAATTCAAAATAGGTATAAAAGCCTTTTTTTCACATTACACTTTACAATTTACATTATATACTTTAATAAGTACGGATATGCAATATCGGTTGATATTTTAATGCACATGTAACGGGAAAAGAGACCAAACTAAAGGCCACTTTGGCCACAAAATTTTAAAAGGACAAAAAAAACACAGTTGGTGTTAATATTAGAAGTTCACTATTGTACGTTATAGTTTATGTTCAAAATGTAGGTGTGCTCCTTAGCCTTCTCCATGTCTCTTAATCTACTGGTCTGTCTCGTGGTAGCGCTTCCATGCTCTGAACATTACGCTGACAGACAGAGCAAACATTCTAGCTCGCATAGATGTACACTGTCAGAAATAGGGCTAGAGAATAGGTACATTACTGTGCCCCAAGGTTTGAATAAGAAGTTAACATAGTCTCAGGAAAAATATTAAAACTCAGGGTAACTCTTTGTACCTTTTTAACTATCTGAACGGTACATAAGTGTTCCTTAGTACTAAAAAGTAAATTTCTGTGCCATTTTTTGGATAGCGTACAATTTCTGGTGATTATCTTTTTTACTAAAAAATACATCCATTAGCAAAGCTAGATTCATGTACATAGACTTCATAGTTTTATTTTTAACACATTTTTTTAAATGTTATTTTTACCTCTTTTTTGATCAAACAAAATAATAAATAGGCGACTATTGGCTACCTTGTAGTCAGGTGATGTGTCAATCATGTCAAGTCAATAATGATTGGCTTTCAAGGTAGCAGTGATTAAAGGTAAAGACTACAGGGGTATAAATATGTAATATATAATATGTAATACCTACAGTTAAGGGTAAAAAATAGTACATTTGTGGGTACTACCTCAGTGACAAGACATTGTAAAGTACAATTCTGTACTGGATCCTGGATGAGTTGCACTACTTGAGCAACTGTGAGGGTTGTAGACTCACCCTGCATCTGAATCCTTAGTATGTACTACATGCTACGTAGTAGCTACTACTTGGCCATTGATGCAGTACATACTG